>JANIHZ010000208.1:41664753-41675864 GCA_027478365.1 Erythroxylum rufum | reverse complement strand
TTTGTGTGATCATGAGGCATTACTAGACGCCAATCTTGATCTATGATTATAAATCGTTTAATTAGAGAATTAAAGATAAATTAAAAGAAGTTTTAATTTATCTAATTTCAATTATGAATTAGAATTATAATTTATAATCATTGCCAACATATTTGGGAACCTAATGGGTCTCACATACAAAATGGGTTGAAGAGAGCAAAGTTAATTTAATCAAGTTAGACTTGATTATAAAATTTGAGAAATTTTATAATTAAATATGAGATATTTAATAAATAAGGATCAATATGAGATATTGTATCTTATTTAGGGGGCAAAATGGGTATTTAATATTAATTATTTGTAATTCTAATTAAAGTTTAACTGAAATTAGAATTTAATTTCAATTAAATTACTAAAATGTCCAAAGCTTATTATAAATAGGTTTAAGCTCAATAGAGCTAGCACTTCTTGCTTAGTCCTCTCTATAAGAGTTATAGAGTTCTCTCAACCTATTTTATGGATACCATTAGAGGCCAAATATTTGTGCCCCTACAGTGGTTGAGACAGATCAGTTTCAGAAACAATTTTAAGGATACGACAAGATTATGATCAAGCTTCGAAATGAGGTACGAATTTAGATTCACACATTATTATGATTATGTGTTAATCATTTTATAGAATTAAGGTGATCTTGATTTTTGGGAAATCAAAATACAAAAAAGTTTCGTAATTATTCCGCTGCGGTCGGGATCAGATCCTGACCTGGTTTCCTAATAAGTCGGACAACTATACAGGACCAGTTTGTTGTTCCCAACAAAAGTGTGACAATACTACCCCTCCAATTTCTAATCTATCGAGGTTTCAGCATAATTGATTAAGAATTTTGATTTTTTGGCTTTCAATTTTAAATTTTAGATTATCAAATTTCACACATGACAATTAATAAAAAATTGTCATCAACTTTGCAAAAAACACGTCAATTGCATCAACAAAGGATCTAACAGCTGCCTATTTTTTAAAAAAAATTGAAAGTTTGAACATTTTAACATCATTTTTTAAAATTAAGACTAATATAATAAAATTGATTAAAGTTCAATTTTTTAATAATTAATGGTTTAATTTATGAGATTAATTATTTCTTTCATAAGGAGGAACTATAATATTTACTAATCTTTGCGCTTTATTAATATATAGTCTTAATAGGATATGTATAAGATAAATAATATCTTCAAAATAATTATATCACAAAAATGATAACTAATTGATTATTTATGGAACATAAACCAACAAAAAAGAGAGGCACAAATCCATTAGTGGAAAGTTACGGACAATAGCTTAGCAGTGGCACTTGTAGGAAATATTATACTAAATAAGGAAAAACTACAACCTATGAGAATCTTAAAGCATACAAGCTTAAGAGGAGAAAAAAAATGGCAAAGGGAAAATTAAAAAGAAAGAAAACTCACACAAGGTTAGTAGCTATTAGAAATCATTATTGGTTCAATTCTAGCAAATGATGACCTATAGAAAACCCAACCCGTAGGTCGTAACTAAAGAAATACATAAGAAACTTGATTTTTCCATTAACAGTCGCTTCACACTCAGTGACAATAGGCTTTAGATCAAGCTCCTTCTTTACCTCTTTGAGAGGCTAAAAACAATAATAATTAACAACTCATTGTTGGTTCCCTTTGAATAAAATTTCACAAATTGATGATTAGTTTTGGACCAAATCATTGGACAAGAAAGATGGTGTTCATGTAGACTTGGGCTCATGCTATTCATGACCATTAACTTCCCATAACTCTCCATTGGTGATAGGGGTTATGGAAGGCCAAATAGTGCAGAAAATAGAGATGATTTTCGTGCATCTTATGTAAGACACAAGTAAAAGAAAAGTTCTTTTTTCTCACACATACTCTTTCTCTCTAACTCTCACAGGAGTTCTTGTCTTTGCAAGCATAAAAAAAGAATTCTAGCCATCTCCTAGTGAGGTTTCATCCTTCTATCATTGTGTGGACTTTCATTAGAGATGGTTTACATTGATCATTGTGGTTTATGAGAACCCAACGAGGAGAAGATTAAAGAACAAAGGAGATCGTCGGAAAGGTATGTAGACATCTTACATTTCATGTTTTTGTTTTCTATATCTATATACATGAATAGATCTTTTTTTAAGGTTCTGTTTTATTTTCTGTTGCATATATTTAATTTATATTATGTATAAGATGCATGATTGGAATCTTACATTGGTATTAGAGACATCTTGTTCCTTGTTAGATATAGAATACATGATATGTGAAAATTATTTTCATGGTTGTGACAGCTTAGGGTCCTGTAATGTTTTGTTCGAAAATATTTATAGAAAAATGGTTTTCACAATTTTCTTTCACCAATATGTTCATAAGATGTATTTTAATGATTCAGTGTGATTGAAAATATTTTTAATGAGATTAAATTGAATTTAAAAAAACATGCATGAAATAAGTCTTTCTGCTGGGCATATGATGTCTATTGGTTAAACTGATGAGGTTACACATGATTTTCGTGGAATTTGATTCTGGAAAAATTATGTGAAAATATTTGGGCTGTGTTTATGCCTCTTTAATTTTTGTAGAATTATTAAAAAGATTTTAATAAATTTATCAAACTATTTTCCAGATCTGGACTATTTTTTAGAAATTGTAGGATCTGTTTTGTTTGATGTTTTTGTATGTTTATATTTATGTTCCAGAACCTTTAAAATATTTTTATGTGATAAAAATGTGTTAATTTGATGTTTAATGCATGCCTAAATGATTTTTCTCGAAATTTGATTTGTAAAAATATTTTAGAATTTATATTTTTCGTTTTTGGTGTCTTATCGGTGTTTAGGTGATCACAATAATTTTTGGGTGATTCCTAAATTATTTTGATAATCTTGAAATGACCTAGAGATGCTTGGAATGATGATTTGATGTTTTAGAAAATTTGGGAAATTATAGATATTAATTTTGAATTAATTTTGGTAAAGCAATAGATTTTCTAGTAAGACTAGAAAATTAGCATGTGTGACAAAATTGAAGTTATTAATTTTGGACAACAAATAATTATTTTAAAGTAAATTAATTATGAATTAATTTCTAGAATTAGGAATTATGTTAATTATATTAATATTAATTCCAAATGAAATAACATACAATAGTGATTTTAGCCAAGTTAGTAAAAGCAAGGTAGCAAATCCAAGTGTTGGATTGGGCCGTTCATATTAGGATCCATAAGATGTCATTACCAAAATGATGTGTTTACATATATGCATTAGAGAATGCATGGTTACGAGAATGTGTGGGCTTGTACGATGGATGGTTATGGGCTTAAGCCCAATTTGATTAGGTAGTCCATATCATGTTATGTAGTTATAGTATATATATAGATGAGTTATATATATAATACCATCTAAGTTAGATAAGACCTTAGTCAAACCCCTCATTAAAAATGTTAAAACTAATGATTTCCTTTAATATGATAAGAACCAGAGTCCTTTTAAAGTTCGGGTTGTTAGGCAAACCCAAGTCTGCTTTACATGGATATGTTCGAACCATGGAAATAGGATTTCCAAATTAATGGGTCCGTTTTAACTAAAAGCATTGGTTTGTTGGACAAACCCAAGATCAACATGGACAGAGGTGAAGTTGGGTAGTGTACATTAGATGTACAAGTGTTAAGAGTTGATAGCCCAATGAGTGTGTACATATCAACAGTTGATAGCACTAGATTCAATAGTTGCATTTGAGATGCAATTGGTATGATTGATACCTACCGGTTAACTAAGGTGGCTTGTTGGGCAAACCCAATATCATTCTTAGGGATATTGGGTATTGACCCACTAGGAGAATTTCTCTGCGAGTTCTCTTGAATTTATATTAAGGGTTATGAATTTGCTAAAATAATGGGAGCCATAATGCGTGTTATTAAAGTCCTTATAGACATACATTTAAGTACATTTTAATTTTTCTCTCTTTGACGAAAGGTTTCCATTACCTGAGTCAACACCATGAGTACTAGTGTGAATCTAAGATCATTGATGGAAGCTAACAACTTGGCTGGACCAAATTTCCTTGACTAGCTCAAAAACTTGAGAATAGTTCTCAAATCCGACAAGCTTGTTTATGTCTTGGAAGAACCACTTCCTAATCCCCTGCTTCTGATGATGATCAGAGGGCATATAGGAAGCATCTCAATGATAGCGAGATGGATAGTTGTATTATACTAGCCACTATGTTACTAGAGCTGCAAAAGTAGCACGAGGCTATGGATGCTCATACCATAGTATATCATCATAGGAAACTCTTTGATGAGCAAGTAAGGTCCGAAAGGTTTAAGACTTCTCGATTGCTCTTCTGCTCTGAGATGGTTGAGGGGACATCTCCAGTGCAGTATGCACTGAAGATGAATGGCTACATCAAATGGTTGGCCTCCTTGGGTTTTCTTTTGGATTATGAGTTAAGTGTTGACATAATTTTAACAAATTTAACTGATAGTTACTCACAATTTGTGCTTAACTATCGGATGAATAATATATCTAACATAATTCCTGAGTTGGTCGATATGCTCAAGGAAGTTGAGCCATCTATCCACAAGTTGAGCTATCTATAGCATAACTGGTGGACTCTTCTGGTTCGACGAAAAAGAGCCAAAAGAAGAAGAAGTCTGTAGGGCCTAAAGGAGGTGTCAAGAGAGCAAAAAAGACTGCCTGAAAGGGAACTTGCTTCCGTTGTGGTAAGGATGGCCACTGGAAAAGAAACTGCAAGGCCTATCTGGAGTCTTTGAAGCAGAAGAAGGCATTTGATGCCCTATCTACTTCAGGTATTTATGTTATTGATATTCATATTGTTTCTAATAACAACATATGGGTATTCAATACTGGTTATGGCTCACACATCTGTACTGATATGCAGGGCCTTAGAAACAGTAGACAACTCAATAAGGGAGAGTCAAAACTGCGAGTGGGCAATGGAGCTTGTTACTGCATTAGCTGTAGGCACATATGTATTGACGGTCCTTAGTAGGCTTGTATTAGAATTGAACAATTGTTTTTATGTACCTGTTTTGACTAAAAATGTAATATCTGTTTGTAGTTTTAATAAAGCTGGATTCCATTTAAATTTCAATAACAATGGTTGTTCAATTTATTTGAATGGAATGTTATATGCTTTAGGTACATTGTGCAATGGTATATACATATTGGATATGTCTAATCAGATTCTAAATACCTATAATAATAAAAGAATAAAACGAGATAATATGAAATTGTCTTATGGCATTGTTGCCTTAGCCATATAAGTGAGAGACATATAACTAAACTACACAAGTGTAGTAGTTTAGGGTCACTTGATTATAAATCATATGACACATGTGAATCTTGCTTATTAGGCAAGATGACTAAGTTATCCTTTAAGGAAAATGGTGAATGAGTTAGTGGACTTTTAAACCTAATACATGATGATGTATATGGTATGATGTTTATACATGCCAAAGGTGGTTTCTTATACATCATTACCTTTATCGATCATCATTCTCGATATGGCTATGTGTATCTTATGAGATACAAGTCTGAAGCCTTTGAAAGGTTCAAAGAATTCATAAATGAAGTTGAGAAATAACTTGGGAGAAGTATTAAATCACTTCGATCAGATCGAGGTGGTGAATATTTAGCCAACAATTTTTGGATTATCATAGGGATAATGGAATAATGTCTTAGTGAACTCCACCTTATACGCCATAATACAAAAGTATGGCTGAGACAAGAAACCGAACCTTGTTAAATATAGTGAGGACTATGATGGGTTTAGCGGATTTACCAAAATCCTTTTGGGGGTATGCATTCAAAACTTCTATTATGTATTAAATAGAGTCCCATCCAAGTTAGTTGATGTTGCTCTATATATGATATGGACTAACAAGAAACCCTATCTTTCTTATATGAAAGTTTATGGTTGTCCTGCTTATGTGAAGCAAATTCAGTCATATAAGCTTGAAGCTTAAATCTGACAAGTGTCTATTTTTAGGATATCCTAAGGAAACTATAGGACATCAGTTTTACCATGTTTTAGAACAAAAGGTTTTTGCTTCAAAACATGCTGTCTTTTTAGAGAAAATTTTTTTCTAAGAGAAGACAATGGGAGCAAAATTAAACTTGTGAAATTTTCAGATGCTCAAACAGACGCAGATCAATTGCCTAAACCTGAGTCTATTGTTCATGAAGACGAAATAATAGTTCAATCTTTTGACACATAAGAAGTTTGTAGGTCAGGTGGGATACGTCATGTTTCCGAGAGATATGGATATCTCATAAGTGAACTTACCGATGTATTGCTCATAGAAGATGATGAGCCTACTAAATATGAAGAGGTTATGAAGAGTTCAGGAGCTGACAAATGGCTTCAAGCTATGAAATCCGAAATGGCTTCCATGTATGAAAATCAAGTATGGACTTTGGTTGACCTACCCGAAGGGATAAACCCTATAGGATGTAAATGGGTTTTCAAGACGAAAACTGGCATGAAGGGTAATTTAGTTACCCATAAAGCTAGGCTTGTAGCTAAAGGTTATCGTCAAAGGCAAGGTATTGACTATGATGAAACGTTTAGCCCAGTAGCTATGCTTAAATTCATTAGGATAATCCTAGCCATTATCGCTCATTATGATCATGAGATATGGAAAATGAATGTGAAGAAGACTTTCCTTAATGGAAACCTAATCGATGATGTGTATATGACACAACGTGATGGTTTCATATCTATAAATGAAGAAAATGTATGCAAGCTTCTGAAATCCATTTATGAATTGAAGCAAGCATCCAGGAATTGGAATATCTGATTTGATGAGACAATCGAAGAGTTTGGTTCCTCACAAAATCTGGATGAGTCATGTGCGTATAAGAAGGTTAGTGGGAGTGCAATCGTGCTATTTGTACTGTATGTAGATGAAATATTGCTAATAGGAAACGATGTCTCTACTTTGCAATCAGTCAAAATTTGGTTAGCTAAGAACTTCTCTACGAAATATCTTGGAGAAGCAACTTATATTTTGGGGATAAGGTTCTATAGAGATAGATCTAAGAGGTTGCTTGGTCTTTCTCAGTCTATATACATAGATAAGATATAAAAGAGGTTTAATATGGAGCAATCCAAGATAGGTTTTCTTCCCATGTTACATGGGATTACACTCTCTAAATCTATATGTCCAAAGACACAAGATGAGAGGACTCGCATGAGTTTGATTCCTTATGCTTCGGCTATAGGATCAATCATATACGCCATGTTATGTACTAGACCTGATGTATCGTATGCTTTAAGTGTTACGAGCATATACCAGTCAGACCCTGGTGAGGGTCATTGGGTGGCTATCAAGAATATGCTTAAGTACTTAAGGAGAACTAAGGATGTATTCTTGGTATATAGAGAAGGTGATCTTAAGGTAAGTGGGTATACTGATGCTAGTTTCCAATCCGATCAGGATGACTCCAAATCTCAATCTGGATATGTATTCACACTGAATGGTGGTACAGTCAGTTGGAAAAGTTCCAAACAAGAGACGACTGCAGATTAGACGAAAGAGGCTGAGTACATTGCAACTTCAAAAGTCGCAAAGGGATTGGTTTGGATTAAGAAGTTCATCATGGAACTTGGTGTGGTTCTGAGCATCGCTAACACAGTGCAGTTGTATTGTGACAATAATGGGGCTATAGTGCAGGCGAAGGAACCGAAGTCTCATCAGAAGCCCAAACATTTACTCAGGTGCTACCATTTGATTAGAGAAATCATTGGTAGAAATGATGTCATAATAGAGAGAGTTCCCACCGATCGAAATATAGTTGATCCGTTGACTAAACCTATTTTCCAAATGAGTTTTATGTCACATGTACACGCCTTTGGTATTAGATATAAAGGCAATTGGCTTTAGTACAAGTAGGAGTTTGTTAGAGAAGTGTTATAAAGGCAATCACCTTTAGCACTTATTGTACAAATCATTTTATGATTAATAAAGGCATTTTTCATTATTTTAATGTTCATACATTTATGGATTTGATGTTGATCCTAAATTGATTTGATGAAGCCCTTGATACATAACATAACATGGAGGAAATCAGAATGAGATCATGATAATGAGATTCCTATCATGTGTAATTATGTTAATGTCTAAACTTTCCTAGTCATAGGATGAATGAGATGAGATATCATTAATCTGGATAAACTAGAACATGTTATACTCCTTGATTGGATCAAGTAGTAGATCTCATAAGCTATGGACATGAGTTGTTTAGAGTTAACGTATGGATGCTTATTAAGGGTAGTAAGAACATCAGATTGACCTACTATGAGACAAATCATGTGGATATTCTATTTCAGTGTCAATGATAATCTCATCATAGCAATGGTGCAAGTATCCTTTAACTTGAGGTGCTCAGGGATATCTCGGATACTGATCTTATGCTTTAACTCCATTCATTGGTGCCTTTGAGGGATTACTCATAGGGTGGTGATTTGGTATAGCTTGAGGTATTCAGAGGTGATTAAGTAGCCAATAAAGGATTCACCACTACTGATAGAAGGAGATGATACCCAGGCCTCTTGTCGGGGTCATTACTCTAGAGTCTCTGACCAAAGCAAATATGTGTTGTGAAGAGAGTCTTCAATGATACATAAAGTAATGAGATCGTTGGGACAAGATCTAATATCACTTGGACTAGTGTGACGTAGTCATTCTAGTGTGATTTGACACTTTTACCATACTCTGAACCAAGTGGGGTATAGATGATAAAAGGAAGAATTGCATGGCAGCATTACGTATGGGAGGGTTCGTAGTCAAATCATTGACTTTTCAGTCAATTGGGGGTCATGACATGTTGCTAGATACCACTTTTGACTTACTTGAATTAAGTGTTAATTCAAGTGGCCAACATAATTGGAAACCTAATGGTTCACACACTTAGGAGGTCCGAAGGATGACTAAAATAGTCTTGAATGGTGATTCAAGATATGAGAGAGTATTTCGAGATTGAATCGTGATGTGATCGTGGTAAAAAACGTTGCATGGAATGGATTAGAAACAAGTGTTGTTGGCTGCCAATTTGGTCATTAACTTCCCAAACTTCCATTAATGCTCCATGGTCATTAACTTCCATTATTGCAAGCTATTCATGACCATTAACTTCTCATAACTCTCCACTAATGATGGGGGTTATGGAAGGCCAAATGGTGCAGAAAATGTAGATGATTTTTATGCATATAAGACACAAGTGAAAGAAAGGTTCTTTTCTCACATACACACATTCTTTTTCTCTCTAACTCTCACAAGAGTTTTTGTCTTTGCTAGCACAAAGAAAGAATTCTAGTCATCTCCTAGTGAGGTTTTATCCTTCTATCTTTATGTGGACTCTCATTAGAGACGGTCTATATTGATCATTGTGGTATACGACAACCCAACGCGGAGAAGATCAAAGAGCGAAGGGGATCATCGGAAAGGTATGTAAACATCTTACATTTCATGTTTTTGTTTTCTATATCTATATGCATGAGTAGATCTGTTTTTTTAGGTTTCGTTTTATTTTCTGCTACGTATATTTGATATGTATTATGTATGAGATGCATGATCGGAACCTTACATATAGAAAACCCAACCTGTAGGTCGTAACCAAAGAAACTTGATTTTTCATTAATAGTCGCTTCATACTAAATGACAACGGGCTTTAGATCAAGCTCCTTCTTTACCTTTTCAAGAGCCTAAAAATAATAATAATTAATAGCTCATTATTGGTTCCCTTTGAAGAAAATTTCACAAATTGATGATTAATTTTGAACCAAATCATTAGACAAGAAAGATGGTGTTTATGCAAACCTGGGCTCCCTCTTGATTAATTATCAGTTGCAAACAAGCGACATAGTTCTTTCAAAATAATGTTGGAAATGGCTAGCCATTTAGTGCTGATTTCCATAATTTAAGAGAAAAAGACGATTGATACTTATTTTTACATAACATTTTCTTATACTTTTATTTTTGTTTTACTTATCTCCCATTATAAACTTAATTTCAACTTACATCCAATTAATTCAAAGTGTGTCTATTTGCACTTTATCATATCTAATATTTATCAATTTCACTACTTTAGTTTTTTATTACAACAAATTTTATTTTATTTTTAAGTTTTAGCTCGTCTTAATTAAATTATAATTACTAATTTCCTCTAATACGAGTCTTACACGTCTTTATTTTAGTTTTGGTCAATTAAAGTTTATTAATATATTTTTATTAATTTTTGAAAAATCTGATAAATGTAAAAAGTGAATTGATAAAAACAATTAAATATTTTAAATATTTGGATTATCTTCTAGAACTTTAAACAAAAAAATAGATTAAATATCAAAACTTAGAAAAACCTAAATCATTAGGTCGAGGGGAGGAATCAAACCCTTGGATGACTAAGGGTCTTATAATCTTTCTTATTCTTTTGTAAGCCCTAATGACCTTAAGCTTCTTGGCACCCTTTAAGAACAATCTATTGCATGCGTAGGTTTTGGTCTAAGAAAATTGTTTGGATTTATTTAAAATTGAAATAACCATCCTTGCTTTACTAACTTTTTTGTTGCCATCTAAGTCTCTAATCACCATCGATAATATATGAACTCCTTGTAGTCATGTTCAAGCTATTCTCTTCCACTGTCTAAAGAATCATAGCCTCTTGTCACCATAGGTGTTTTGTCATCTTTTCATGGTCATTACCTTTGTTTCATAGCAACTCATATAAAGCTTAAACGCCATGAGGAAACTTTTGGTGGCTTCTCTCTCTCACTTCAACCTTCCTCTACCTTCTCTCTATACTAAGTCATGGATACTTTTGTGTCCCTTTGTCCTTCACTTCTCTCCTTCTTATTGTCTGCTGAGCCTAACTTCCTTCCTTCCTTCTTCATTCCTCGGTTTGAACCAGGTTCTTTATCCTTTTTGGTAGCCTGCTTAAAACCCCTTAAACCCAGGTCTTGATAGGTTATTGTTATTGGTAATATGTCACCTAATGTTGCTCCCTCTTCCTCAGACCTCTTATTGGAGAGTGAGGAGTTTCCTTCTCTACCAACCTCCCAACAGTCCCTTCCCCC
>JANIHZ010000208.1:41409262-41419328 GCA_027478365.1 Erythroxylum rufum | reverse complement strand
AGTCCTCAAAACTAAACAATTCTTTTCTCGTAAATTTTTCTTAATTTCATCAAATTTTCTTAAATTCATAATTTTCTAACCAATTTCTTTCTCAGTTAAATTCATTTTAATATTTCTAATTTTCACCAAAAGTTCGGGGTCCAACAGAAATATGGTATGATTCCTTGTAATGAATGAAAAGTATGAATGAATCTATTAGGATTTGATGAAATGAAAGACTTTTGGATTTTGTTGTATTTTTGTATATGTTTGATCAAGGAGTAATGTTGTATAGACAAAGTCAGCCTAAAAAATGCTGCAATTGTGCCAATGCCATAGAAACCAGCAGGCGACCCTAAACACGACACCCCACGTAAACTGGTTTATATGAGCTGGCCGTTGAAGATTGTAAACCAACCACTGATCAACATCCTGCATAAAGAAGGTCGTGTCTACTACTTTCAGGGGAAATTTTTGCCAGAAAGTGCGCACACGCGGACAATTGCGAAGGACATGAAGACTGGATTCTTCGTGGCCACAGAGATAACAGTTCCCATTAGTAGTAAGTCGACGAGCCACTAGCTGGTTATTAGTCAGAAGTTTGCCAGTCGCTAAAAGCCACAGGAAAGCGCGGATCCACTGAGGCCCAGGCCGCTTCCAGATGATGGTCCACAGACGATTGGGCACGGTCGGCGTGTAGCCTTCAACTAATTCATAAGCAGAAGCCATTGTGAACTTCCCATGACTCGTGGGCCCCCAACCCAGGGTATCGGGCGCTGAGTTATTGGGAAGAGTCGGAATCGCCGCAATGTCCCTGCAAACCAGAGAGGGTAAATACTGCTGAAATAAATGCCAGCGCCAGTTCCCTCCCTCCTAAAAAAATCAGCTACAGTGGCATAAAGGATGTTATCAGGAGGAGGAGTGGTCACAACCGCAATAAGGGGCCCCACTCATTGACCTAGTTATCTAACCAGAAGTGGATATGACGTCCATGACCTAATTTCCATTTCATTCCTTGGCGTACATACTTCCAAGTGGCAGAGATTCCTTGCCAAACAACCGAGGCACCCGTCCGGGCAATATTATCAGGGAGGGGATCGGGGCCAAGGAGATACTTAGCCCGGAGGATTTTCGCCTATAAGGAATTAGGGCGAGTAAGTAACGCCCAGCCCAGTTTAGCCATCAAAGCATCATTGGAGGATCGAATGCGTTTGAGGCCCCGGCTTGCTTTGGCTTGCAAACAGAGTCCCAGTTGACCAGGTGCATTTTCCTCTGGTCGCTAGTATCACCCCATATAAAATTCCTCATGAGTATTTCGAGATCGTCTCACAGTTGCCTTAGGAGGCGCACCGTTTGCATCGTGTAGAGGAGAAAGGAAGCGAGTACCGAATGGGTGAGAGTCACCCGCCCCGCTAGGGATAAACTCTTAGCTCGCCAGCCAGCCAATTTCTGTTGAATTCTGTCAAGGATGTGCTGATAAGTGTGACGAGAGATACGTTCATGTATCAGAGGAACCCCTAAGTACTTGCCAAGATTGGCCGCACAAGGAAAATGTAATTGTTGACTAAGGCGACGAGCAAGAGGAGGGCGGACATTTTTGGAAAAAAAGATCCGAGTTTTGTCGAGATTGACCTTCTGACCAGAGGCCTCACAAAATTCCGCCAAGATGCATGCAATAACCTGGGTCTGGGAATCATCTGCTTCCGCGAACAATACTAGGTCATTTGCGAAGAAAAGATGCGAGAGAGGAGGGCCAGTAGGACTTAGGCGAGCCGGTTTCCACTGATATTGAGTCACACTGTGGAAGATGAGCTGACCCAATCTTTCCATGCAGAGGACAAACAAATAAGGAGAGAGCGGATCGCCCTGTCAGAGTCCACGTGAAGGAGTAAAGGGGTCCGTCAGAGTACCTTGCCAGTCGACTTGCATAGTCATTATCGTCACACAATGCATGATGACCTAGATGAAGGGGCCCCGAAGCTCGATATCCAGGAGCGTATTGTGGATGAAGTCCCACTAGAGTCTGTCATAAGCTTTCTCCAGGTCCACCTTAATAGCCAAAAAGCTAGTTCGACCGGTCTTTTTGCGCATGGAGTGAATAACCTCCTGGGCAATGATGATGTTGTCAGTAATTTGCCTACTTAGGATAAAGTTGCGTTGAGTTTCCGCCACAAGGTGATGCAAAAGGGATTTCAGACGGTTCACAATAGTTTTGGAAATTATCTTGTAAAACACAGTGCACAGGCTAATCGGGCAAAATTGGGTAATAGTCTGAGGAGACAAGATTTTGGGGATCAGGACCAGAATGGTTTGATTCAAATCCTCGTCCCAACGCTCTAAACGGAAGACCTCCTGGACGTAGGCTGTCACTTGAGGGCCTATGTGATCCCACTACTTTTGAAAAAATAACGCATTAAAACCATCGATCCCGGGGGCCTTGTTGGGGTGCATGTCAAACACCGCCGTCTTGATTTCCAAGGCATGGACCGGATGGAAAGCATATGAAGGCCGACCTCCGAAAGCTGAGGGAAAGCTCCCGAGAGCTGAAGTCTATGGGCGGGTTGGTCATTAACAGTATAAATCGGGAGGAAAACTCCTGCGCAAGACGACCCACGTGTAGGGGGTTAGAAACGGGGAGGCCAGTGGAAGTGAGCAGGCTCGCAATGCGTAGCTTCTTATGACGCGAGAGAGTGAGAGTATGGTAGTAGTGCGTATTCTTATCGCCTTGGGAGAGCCAATCGCACCGGGCTTGCTGATGCCAATAGATTTCTTCTTCACATAGTGCTTGCATAAGTTCCCCACTCAGGTACTTCTCCAAATCCAAAAGAGAATTCGATGGGTCCGCCGCCATGACGCGTCGAATGCCATCCAGTCTAGCTAGTAACCTTTTTTTCTGGGAGAAAATATTGCCAAAATCCGAATGATTCCACCGCGTGAGATGTTCAGAGAACTTGGCTAGGGCTTTCCCCATCGTGCCCTCCGCACGTAACCAGTGCTCAGTAACCACGCGCCCAAAGTCCGAATGTGTGAGCCACGCGTTTTGAAAACGAAATTTCGGATGTTGTAAGGGTTGGGGCAATTATTGAGTGAGATGAAGGAGCATAGGTCGATGATCAGACCCAAGAAAAGGGAGGTGGTAATTCACCGTATGGGGATAGGCATGTAGCCACGATGAAGAACCAAACACTCGATCCAGCCGAGCTTGTGCCACGCCTCTCCGCCACGTAAACTTGGAGCCAACATAGCCGAGATCATGAAGGCCACTCTCGTGCACCTAGTCGCGAAACTTATTATTAACCACTCGCGTAGACGGAGCACCTCCTACTTTATCGGAAAGGTCGAGTTTAGCATTAAAATCTCCTCCGACGAGCCAGGGCCTTGTTGTAGAGTGCCCAATCTAAGTCAAGAAGGGCTAGAGGAGACTCTGAGTCGCCACTTGCGAGCTGGAATAAACAACAGTAAAATCAAAAGAACTGGTAGCATGCTTGACCGTGGTATGCAGGAATTGGCGATGTGCAATCAGCACGGAGATAGCATAAATATCCCGCCATAAAAGTCATATGCCTCTGGAAAAGCCCTTGGCTTCTACGCGGACCCAAAAATCGAAACCTTGCTTACGGACTACTACAGTTGCTCGATCGCCACTAATACGGGGTTCAAGCAAGATCAGGATCCCAGGGTGATACTGACGAATGTAAGTTTACAGGATGGTCTGAAACCGAGACCCTCCTGCCCCTTGGCAGTTCCAGATAATAATATACATAAAACCGAGACAAGGAAATCTACTCTACGAGAGTAGAAGGGGTACCTCCCTCAGAAACTCCGGGACTGCCCTCAAGCTGATGTTGCGAGGCTAGGTCGTGGTCCGAAGGGTTGTGGACCACCAATTCATCTGACATTTCGGATCCTCCTATCAAATACGGAGGGTCATTGGGATATTGGCCCGTTGTGGCAGCCGTCCCAGGTAGAGTCACTGGGACCTTCACCCCTTCCATCTATTGTGAGTTAGCCTCGACCCCCTGGACGGCCGTCCCTAAGTGCTAGGTATCGTATACCAACTCCGTGTGTGTAGAGATGGCAATAGCAACGTGTTGCTCTTGGGTAGTCAGTTGCAAGGGGAGGGAGGTGACCATAGTGGATCACGGGGTCGTGATTCAAGTGCCCTTGGAGCTTTCGCCGTGGGCTGGCGGGAATTAGGCTAGTTTGAGGCCTTTGGAGCCCTTCTTAGGGGGGTGTTTGGGCCTAGTAGCGGTGAACACTGGGCCCTGAGCTGGTTGCTTCCCCTTATCCAAGAAACTAGATAAGGTAATATCTGGTCCGAAATCAACCGAGCTGCTGGGCACTGGGTCCTTTTGGTTCCTCACCTGCTCATCCCTCAGGCCGTTAGTGTTTGACAAGATGGAGAACCTCGAGCCCCCCTTTGTACCGTTAGTCTGATTTTGTCCTTACTTCTACTGCCTATGCTTGGAGAGTCGTTGAGGTTTGGGTTGGACAAACGTCCATGGGCCATAGCCAGGAGCAGTAGTCGGCGGTGTTTGGCTTTTGTCACCCTCCATGGGAAGCCTCCCTCCCAACTGATGAACTGTTTAGTCAGCACTCGGATTCGGGCGGGCGGGTGAGGCGGGTGTTGCTTGTGGCCGCCATGGACAGCCGGCGTCGGAGTGGCCAACCAGACCACACGTGAAACACAACGTCAGGAGCCCTTCATAAGCCACCCAAAGGCTCTCCCCATCAAGCTTGACAGTATGGCGCAGAGGTTTTTTCATATCGACCTCAACGGCGACCCGGGCATATTTGGCTCACTAAATCTACAAGGTGGTCTCATCGATTTTAATGGTGGTTCCGACAGCGTCACCTAGGGCTTCGAGGACGCGGGGATGGTAACGGGCGATTGATAATTCTGGGAACCTAATCCAAACAATTGCTCGTATTTGCGAAGGTCAGAACTCGGGAGTCCAGCGCTGAACCGCCAGCACCTGTCCGAAGATTGTCCAAGGGCCTTGGGTGAGTGCGCGCAAGAAATCGGCTTCGACTTTAAAACTAACTAGCAGAAAGTCGTTTTCTAGATTGACTATTTTCATTGTGCCACGAGGAGACCATAGATTGTGCAGACGAGTGGTAAGGGTGTGGAACCCCACTCGGCGGCTGAGCAACTTCACTACCACGATTTGGGCCTAGCAACCATCTAGCTTCGACCGGAGCTGTTGAGAGAGTTGGATTCCACTGTCGAGATCCCCCGGTAGGTGAATTATGTCGCCTTCCTCAATGTCGATAGGTTCATCATCGGTCCAACTGGAAACCGACGGAGGGGTGGCTGTTGGCGTGGCCCCGAGGACCGCAATGCTATAGGAAAGGTGGGGGCGTAGCGTTGGGTCGTCGTCGAGTTTCTGGGTATGCACGCATTTAGGTACCTGTTCGTCGTGGGCTTGGGGCTCCATGCCCGCCCCTACTAGGACGCCGAGCAACGGTGGTGCTCGCTGAACAAAACACAGCCTGGTAGTCAGAGTGGTGACCGGAACAGTCGAAAAACAAAAACGAAGACAAACCGAGAGTTGTCACCTTTTCTCTTTCTATCACTAAAACTCAATTAGGGAAGCTCTCTCAGCTTGAGTTTGAAGATTTGTTGATGTTAAGTATGATCGGACAGTCTGCCACACCCTGGCCTGAAACATTGAGCGTATCCTGCTTTCTTTTCAAGCTTTCTTCCGTTTATAATAACGTGTGATTTCCTAATATGATCTTGTAGTATATAAAAGAAGCCACATGAATAAACCGTCTCTCGTGAACATTTACCGTAAAAAACAATGCACGCACTTTTCGTTCTTATGTTTCTCTTCACTGCCACTCCACTCACTCACTGTAATCCTCCGGACCGCTTCTTCAGATCATCATCATCTCTATCACGGACACTCGCATCCCACAAACCCCAAGAGTATTTCGAAGTCACCCGTCCTCTACCGTCGGATCACCTAACCCCATCACGCACTCTCCACATCATCCATCATTCATTTGCCAACACCATCGACCATCCTCCTTTCACGACTCCTTACTCTCCGCCGTCCGATTGCCCCTCCCCATGGTCCCACGTGACGCTTGAGTTTCACGCCAAGTCCAAAGGCGATCAATACGATCGCATCTCCGGCTTGTGGCTCGGCGGCGTCGAGCTCCTACGGACCAGCACAGCTGAGCCGACACAGAACGGAGTTTTCTGGAAAGTTAGAAAGGACATTACCAGGTATTCCTCTCTCCTCTCAGAAAAACACCTCAATTTCACAATGATGCTGGAAAACATCATTAATAGTGTCTACACCGGAATTTACCACGTCGACGTCAAGATATTCTTCTATAAGGATAACGCTTTTAGGTTTCCGTTACTTGGTAACAATCATATCAAAATTCTGAACGAAAAAGCAGAAGAAGAGATTGGATTTAGAACTAAGAATGTGAATGAATCTCCAGCTGATCTAATAATTCCAATATCATCTAACAATGGAATCAATAAGGGGTATTGGTTCGTAATCAAGGATGAATCGGATATCCATTTCAAGAAGGTCAGATTTCCAAATAATGCCCGCAAGGTGGTTTTGGAGCTGTACGTGTCGTCTCATGGAAACGACGAGTTTTGGTATTCGAATCCGTCGAACTCGTACATAAGAGTGAACAATTTGACCACTTTGCGAGGTAACGGAGCGTACAGAGAAGTGTTCGTGACAATTGACGGCAAGTACGTAGGGTCCGAGGTGCCGTCTCCGGTGGTTTTCACGGGTGGGATCAATCCTCTGTTTTGGGAACCTGTTGTGGGGATTGGGGCCTTTAACCTTCCTTCATATGATTTCGATTTGACGCCGTTTCTGGGGATGGTTTTAGATGGGAAAAAGCATGAGTTCGGTATTGGGGTTAACAATGGTATTTCATATTGGCTTGTGGATGCAAATCTGCACATTTGGGTGGATCACCAGATTACACGTGTTGAAGCAAAATCTGTGGCTTATTATTATCCTTCTTCATACATTCGACGGAGTGAAGAGTTTCAGCTGCTTGATGGGTCATTTGAGATTAAAGGGAAGAGGAGTACACGATCTGTAGGATGGGTTATTTCTAGTTCAGGAAATTTGACGACATTGGTTTCGCAGCAGTTCAAGTTCCGGAACCTGATAAATTTTGGAAGGAGTGGGACTTACAAGTATGTGAAGCAGAAAATCAAGTCAAAAAAAGAAGTCAAGGTGTTTAATGAGGTTGGCAGCTTGATTAGTCGTGTTATTGTGAAGAGAAGATTCCCTTTGAAGGTCATAACTTTGAATCTAGCAGGATCAGAGAAGGACACATACATGCTGTTGACCAATGTTTCGTTGGCTTTGAAAGAGAGGCACTCGAATGGTGAGCTTTCAAGTAATGTGTACAATAAACAGGATGCAAATGGGTGGATAATGGTTAAAGATCACGAGGTTCTCTCAGGTGAAGCGAGAACAAATCAGACTTTAAGCTGGTTTCATGAGCTTGGCTGCTACATTCGGATGGTGGCAGCGTTCAGTTGCAGAGTCATACGAGATGATACAACTTATGTTTGTCCATCTGTTATGTGATACACAAAAGTTGTAGCTTAATCATGAAATATCCTGTGTGTATACATCAAGGAATGAAGACTACAACAACAGAGCCCCTAACTCCTTCATTGATAAAGACGTAAACTAATTGCTAATTAACTCATTATTTGACAAAGAAGGATAAATTCATTCTTGTATAAACCCACAATATAACTGTCAGGACGTGATGTGACTTGTCAGCTTCCTGCTCCTCGCTACTTAACTAAGTCAGGTCAAAGCGAACACGAGATGATGCCAAGAAGCTTTGATGTTTGAAGCTTCTAGGAAGTTGCGGCATGAGATCCTCTGTGTCAAGAAATGTGTAGCTATTCTGTCTTATTAAATCTAAGCCCTCTATTTATGTAAGTCTCGTATAAATAGAGGGCTTAGATTTAATAGGACATGATAGGTACACATTTTTTGGAACAGAAAATCTGTCCCCATAAGTTGCACGCATTGGTCTAGTAGTGTTTTTTTCTTTTTCATTTTAAAAATGTCATTTTAAAACTAGCATAGTAGAATATGTCGCATCATTACAACGGGCAACATGATGTCTATATTAAAATTCTTAAACAAAGATATGACTATTGCATTCTAACCTATAAATTCATATATTTGACATATTATAACTTCTGTCAATTGTAAGAGAAGTGCATTAAATTACTAAGAATTATGGCTTTTCCTTGTATATCATTTGAATAAAATATGATAAGATTTTATCATTTTTACTTGATAATCCTATATTACTATTGAATCGATCAATTTAATTTAAATTTTATCAAAGTTTGCGATGAGAATTAAGTTTTTGAAATTATACAAACGTCTAACTAAGGGAGACATGTAAGAGGAATTTGGAAAAATTGCAAATACTTCAAATTAAGCGCTGAAAGTTGTTGAAGATCTACCGGAGAATATTAGACGACCATTAACTAAGGGTGGAGAAAAGAAGGTCAAAGAACTTGTCAATGGCTTATGGTAAATCTCTTTTCGTAAAGAGTGAACTTTTTCTACTTCAAAAGATTGAATTTAAGCTCATAATATGGATCCAAGTGAAAGAACAAGTTATAGGAAAATGCTAGAAAATGTAACATCGCTAGTTTCAAGTTGGTGTTTGACATTAGTGTTATATTAGTATTCAATGTCGATCTTGCAGGAGCTTCACAAGTTGACTTAATTAACATGGTACCAACATGAGAATGTATTAGACTTGTGTTCCATAATACGGTACTGTACTGGTTTCATACTGTTTACAAAAGAAGTTCAATAAGCAAACTAGTACCAAATATAAACATGACACCCATGTCGAACTCATCCTTATTGCGTACTGATAAAGTTTCAAAAGTTAATCACTGCCAGCAACAATATTGGATAAGTGTTAGATACGGGGAATAGATGTTTTTATTTCTGGATTTTACGTGTCTGCATAGATAAGGATTGACTTTTTCAAAGTTATCTAGTTGTTTTCTAATAAAATTATGATACGAATATTGTTTTCCTTTTAAGTCCCTAGTTCTTAGGCATATTATGTTGTAAAAGGCTACATTATTGAAGTAATTTGGGAGACAATGTGATTTTCTTCGTTCTTTGATTAGAGAAGTTCTTGTTTTAAGTTCTCTGGTAACTTGCGATTTTATCTAGCTTGTAATAATAATCAACCATTGAATGTTGTAACTCTCTTTCCTTTTTTTATGAGCCTGACAATTCGTATCCTTCTTTTGTGTTTTGAGTCTATATTTCTTGAATGAAATTTATTTTAACATAATGGTTCTTAATCCTTATTTATATTAACATAAATCTTAGTAGTGCTATTAGTAAGGGTCATATTAAAATTTGGTATCAGAGCCTTCTTAACCATCCATTAGTCTTCACCGTAGCCTCGCCATCAAGTCGTTCTATCCACGGGTGCAAACCGCCCATCTTCAACAGTGGTGATTCGTTGCCAGCAACAAGCGACCCATCAATGGCGATTCGTCACTGATTCACCACTGCTAGTGATTTTTCCAGTATCAATACATAAAACAAAATACCAGTAAACACATAATCTAGGGTATGCATTCCAAAACAAAATAACCATAAGTAAAATAAAGGAACCAGCAAATTTGCTTTTGGCCAACAGAACAGATAAAAGCTTGTAATTAGAAGAACAGACGCATGGGCATGCGTAAACAAATTTCCAAAATGCAATAACAAGTCACAGTTGCGATATTTATGAATAAAAAATTTCCAAAACAGATAAAAGGGGCAACATAAAAATTTCAGAAAAGTTTCGTGTTTAATAAAATTATAAAGCTTAATTTTTATCAAATCAATAACAATCAAGTGTTTAGTTTAAGTTAAACAATTAAATGAGGCTCAGGCACTTCAAGAAATTAGCTTATTACTGACCGAAATTGCCGTCGGTAAAACTGTAGCGCCCCCTCACCGTAAGGTACACAACGGGAAACCCGAAGGTCACTCCGACGAGTATCCCACGATAAAGGTGCACCACCAGAACATTTCTACTA
>JANIHZ010000208.1:41288618-41302939 GCA_027478365.1 Erythroxylum rufum | reverse complement strand
TATATTTTCAACAAGTCAATTTCAAACAGTTTAGCACATATCCATACATAGGCAAGAATTTGCCCAATCACAAAAAAACTATAAACATATTACCCACCTATTTACTTCAAAAATCCAAGCCCAAGATTTCCTTTCCTTTTGCTCTTGGATTGTCATTCCCTGGTCTCCTTCAAATAACCAAGTTCTCATTCAACACAACATTCCCATAGAAATTCATAAAACTTCAAAAATTACAAAAATGGAATAAATGCTAAAATTAGGTTTAGGCTTAACCTACCCATAGTCTATCTAGGTTGGAAAAACCAAAACCTAGTTTAGAAATCCAAAAAAAAATCCATCTAGGGCTTCTCCTCTTTCTTCCTAAACAACTTATTCTCTTCTCTAATCCCTTTTTGTTTTTTCACTAAGGAAGAAGAAAGATGATGCTTACCTTAGGTTTAGCCCAAATCTTCTTCTTTCTAATTCTTTCTCTTTTTTTGCCTAGCTTCCACGCACTCTTCTTCTATTTCATGTTTTCCCTCTTTTCTAAATCCTACAATTTACCTCTTCTTCTTTTAAACAAAACTAGACTTTACTTGTTCTTCTCTTTTTACCCTTCATTTAATTGGTTCTTCTAATTTTGCCCCTTTTTGTCCATCAACTAATAACATCTTAATACCTTATTTTGATCAGGTAAATGAAGAAATTTGATAACACTTCCTTCGAGGGAAATGTTCCTCTATGTCTTATGTTTCCAATGACACCACCATTATTCAATTTGATTCAGTAATTTAAAAGTTATGGCCTAAACACTTTCAGACTATTACTAAACCGAGACTGTACACTATACCCAACTTCACTCCAGAAATTACAAGTCTTAAGGACTGAGTTGAAATTTGATTCCTTCTGATCATTTGTAGCTCCATGTCTCTAGTTTAGTTAGAAATAAGAATCAAAAAATTTGGAGCTCTACAGATCAAGATATCACCATAATACTGAACCATGTTCAGTAAACATATCCAACTCATACTCTTTCAACCGATCCTCTCACTTTGATTCAATTAATCTTTTCTAATTAATCCCAAAAATCATAAATGTTTATAGAGAGATAGAGGAATGTGTTACAAATCCAATGCTTCAAAAATCAGGTCATTTGGAGGTCGGACGAAAAAGTTATGGCCAAAAGAGTAGAGAGAGGTCAGTTCAGGGGGGAAAGAAACCGGCCGCGTCGCACTCGCGACGCCTCGCAACCGCGAGGCACGCGCGATTGCCGGCCGGCCTCCTGGGTCTTTCTTCTTCCGGCATCCTAATTTCCAAAATTCATATCTTTTGACCTAGAACTCCAAAATTTGCAAATTTAGTATCAATGGAAAGCTAAAAGAAGGCTCTACAACTTCTATGAAGAACTCAGAAACAATTCCGGTCTCTATAAGGGTAAAAAGTTCACATCAAAGTGGTTGTCCGACAATTTCATCCTAAACAGCATCCTAACTTCTAAAAATCATATCTTCTAGCTCTGATATTGAAAAATGTCATACTTGATAGCGTTAGAAAGCTAGAAAGACAAGCTACAACTTTTATGAATACAATTTTATCAAAATCTCTCTAAATCAACCCAGAAAAATTGCAGAAGTTTTAGATCGAAAAATCTAACTATCCACTATTCATTCTTAGAAAATTTTTAGACTTGCACTTTCTAAAATCCAACACTTCTATTTTATTCTAGTCTTTCTACTCCATTTCAATCAACTCATCCACCATAATTTCATACTACTCCAAAATATGTAAGTTTAGTCAAAAATCATCAAAAACCAAGAATTCATAATCAACCTATTCATGCTCTATTACTTTTCTGCATTTTCAACCTTCATGCTCAATCACTAGTCTTCCTCTCAACTTCCATGTAAACTTAATATCATCCACACCAAAATTATAGTCCATGATTGATCACACACATTAATAAAAAAACATACACACATATACCCACTCATCATCAACTTACTACATTCACTACCTAAATCTTGCATATCATTTCAAAATCAAGAATTCTCCTTTTTCTTTACTCATAACTAATCACTAACAATTTTTCATTTAATAGTTCTAACTTCCAAGAAAAGTTTGGGGTCCAACAATTATGGTCTCTATGCACGTTTAACATATGTAGTTATCACTTACAATGGGTTTGTCTATTAACTAGTGATTTGTATGGAGTAGTGCCCAATTATATGGGTACATTTACTTATGTTGGAAATTATATTAATTAAATACGATGAATTATTTTAATTTTCAAAAATAAGAAAAAGTAATATATAAACAAGCTAGATTTAAATAAGATATTCCCTAAGACCTCACTATGTTTTAACTTCACCCTTATTTAATGAAAATTTCTAGTTTCTTAGACCGGTAAGAACTCCTAATTTAGATTTTGTTCTCTCATAAGTAGCATAACTCCTATTCCTAAATCGGATAAGTTTAAATACCTTTGTAATCAAAACAACCTAAGAGTGTTAATTCGTTTTATGAATTCTTATTATGGTTTTACCCTAACCTAAAAGATTTTGCAATTCTCTCTGGAGTAACTCTCACTTAACCCTCTTTATCTATATTGTGGCCTAACTATATATCTCATCTCTCAATCTCAATGTATAAATTAAATAAATGAACCTTTAACTTATATTCCTTTAATTTAATCAATTATAAAATTTATGGAAAAATCTTAAGAAAATTAGATAATTCATTAAACCAAAAGATCACACAATTCAACATGTCATATCCTTGGGTCCATCCCACCTAAATCTATATCATAATTAGTTCATGATTAAACAAAAATAACAATACAAATATAAGAAAGAAAATAAGAATAAGAAGACATTAACATGAATCTTAAATCTTGTTGAATTCTTATTCCTTAAGATTGACTTTTTCATGATCAATAGTTATTGTGAAATGGCTTTTAAGTAACCTTTCTTTCCTTCAAACTCTTGTATGACAAAAGGATATTTCTTATCTTGCTAATTCTTCTTTTAATAATTCAAACCCTAATTTTTATTACCCAACGTGTCCCTAACATAGAATTATATACATGTTATGTTGTCTTTCATATCATTTTATAACTTTCTTTATAAAATAGCATCTCTAACAAAGGACCTACATAGAGAAGTGTATGGTCTATATTACTAATAAAGGCTCAAATATGAGAGTATGCAATATGACAGTATGCAGGGTGACAAAGGAGAAATAAGATGATTTATATAAAAACATAACCTTAACATAATGTTGTGTAAATGTTGTTTTCTTACGTCTTTCTTCACTTCTTCAAAGGATGCTCCTAATCAATCAAATTCCTCTTTAAGTTTGCTCATGTTCCACGAATAGGAAGAAATACATCCTGTAATAGAATATATCTTAATTTTAATTATCAAATCCTCTAAAAGCATCCATAACACATTCATAGTGCTACAAATTACATGCCAAAAGTAAGGTATGTTTAGAATACATTAGGAACACTCCCATATGCTTCCCAAGTTATTTCAAAATCCTAAGTAAATTCAAATTAATGCCAGAGAGTTTTGATAACTAAACTCCCTAAAAATTTTCATTTTGAAATTTTCCCTTAACAAACTACTAAAATCCACCATAACTATACTCATCATCAATTAGAGGAATAATTTTCTTATGCTATGTACTTTATTATCTTTTAAACTTAGCTTCTTTATACTTCTCTATAAATCCTTCTATTTGGATTCACTTTGGATTTTAATTTCACAACCTTAACTCCAAGTCTATTTTTCTCTTTTATGGTTTCCCAAAAGAATAAGACTAACTTTTCCTCAACAAGGAAATATCAAAACTCATTTCTACCAGCATATCAAAGATTGATGTCTCTCTAGCTTATGAAGTAATTAGAACAGGAAAAAGTGAAGAAGTGGAAATGGAGGCAAGATAAGCACTACTGCTACAACCTAACTACTAAGTATTTGTAACACTAATGCAAATGCTGATGTTTCCCGATTGTGACCTTACTTAACAACTTATTGGATCTTTTTATGCTCTATCTCACTCTAATGTCATCTTTGGTCTTTGATTCTTCTTTAGCAAAAGATAATTATATCTATGGTCTTTAATTATTTAACTAAAAATAAAATCACTTCTTTAAGTTATTATACAATACCAATATCCATTGACATAGAATATGGATTAATTATATGGTGCTTCATGTTAACAATGTTAATGATAGAGTTAACAAAGTGTTATATTTGTAAAAATTAAAACTTTTGAGCATTTGATTATCATAGTTTACAATTTTGTTAGTATTACAAAATTGAATAAGGTTTCATATTTAAAATATAATTTACTTGATTTTATATACAGCATGTCGTGTGTACTAAGTTAATTGAGTTCCTTAATAGGGACTAATGTTAGTTTATATTTAATACAAAAATAAAAGTTGTGTTTAATGTTTACAAAATAATGTATGGACTAGTGTTGATAATATCATTGAAGTTGTAAATTAAAAATATATTTTCCTTAAAAGAAATAATTCCTATCTTTTTAGAATAATTCACCGTATTGCTTGTCTATACATCTATGAGCTAAATGACATTGTGAAACAAAAAATTTTGCCATATGGTGGATTCTAACTTGTCTTCACTTGCATTCGATTCAAATATTGGAATTGTGCCTTTGAAGTTGAAGTCGTGTCGACTAATAATTTCCAAATTTAGTTCAAAAGCAATAAATGACCTTATCTTGTTCTCTTCCAAATTACTTATTCATAAAGCCTTTTGGTTGTGCTGTGTCTTTTTATACGTCATTACAAGTGCTTACCTTGGCGCTTCTCCGTTTCATCATGCGTAACTTGTTTGGAGGTAAAAAGTACTAATCTAGCAAGACATGTTAAGTTGAATGAAAATCTAGACAACAATTTATTTTGGTTCAAATTGGAAGGGTAAAATGACTTTGACTTAGCTTACGGTCTAGGTATTGATCCCATTACTCTCTTTTTGCTCATCTTCTCTTTGATCTAGTGCTAATCAAATATAACCACCTATAGGTTTCAATCAACTCTATGCAAACTTTCAAATAACAACCCATCCTCCCCATCATCGAAATAAATTTTAAATCACGTAATATCCATCAATATTCTATCTTCCTCCACAAGGATAAACTTATCATTGATCTTATCAAATATCATAACCCTTCATCATCCATTACTACTTCGAAACCTGGTTTGTAAAATATATCATGCCTTATCTGCAGTTACAAAACTTTCAAAACCTGGTTTGTAAAAGTCGAAGTGTAGTAATTTTATTTTATTTTTTTTCATAAATGGAAATTAACAACATATTACATAATACGTCTAGGGGAGGCTGTCCCCGGCAGATCCTCTTTTAGGAGGAGGTGGCACCCAATAAGTGAAGTCGCAAAATAAATGACCCTTACATCAAAGTGACCAGTATAGTTTGCAAGCCAGTCAGCACATCTATTACCCTCTCGAAAGATATGTCGATGAGTAACAGTCTAGTTACGGGTAAGGAGCTCATTGATACCCTGGACAATGAGATTGAGCGCCTAAGATCTAGTGGTTGCCGAGGAAATAGTAGCTAGCACTCCCGTAGAATCAACTTCCAATTCTAGCTTCCGAAATCCCAGATTCCACGCATACATGAGACTTGTAAAAATACCCCAGAATTCGGCGGACATCGGATGGCACCAGCCAAAATTCTGAGTAAACCCCCCCAGCCAGGTGCCGGTACTGTCACGGAGAAGACCCCCTGTTGAAGCTGAAGACGACGACCATTTGCATGTTCTGGTCGTATTTAACTTTATTTATTCAGATATGGACATGGTCCCCGAGCCAAAGACTTCTTCAGACTAAATAAAGCATCTTGCTAACTAATGGTAGCATTTCAATTGTAATCTTTTGCTTTTATAGCTAATTTTGGTGTAATCATAAAAATGCAACGCATTCAGATAAGGATGCTTAAGAAAAAAAGTATTTTGACTTGCACCTGCTGGCATACTGGCCTATGAGACGTATCTTCTTTTGCGCTAGACTATGATCCTTACCTCAAAGTTAACTGGAAGGTGTATAAACCGAAAGGCATAATTGTCAAAGGGTTGCCCAAGCTGCTGTACGCATATTGCCTTGCAGATGATGTACTATTGTTGAAGAATTCAACGGCTCTCTTGAGCATGGTAGGTAAATTTGAAAACAATAGATTTCTCGATTACTATACTCATATTCTTGTCTAAAAGAATCTTTTGATTTGAAGTGGAACATTGGTAATATAAAATTGAATTTTATGGGATGTATTACCGAATGCAATGGATACACAATCAAGGAGGGAAAGAAGAGCTCCGGTTACTTTTCACATACAAAGTAGTTTCTGTATGACCATGTCGCAGGTTTTTGAAATTGTACAGTTCTGCGATCTTCAATCCAACATTCGTCGTGGTATAGGGTCACTATTACTCACCGAATCAGTGAATGAAAAAAAAGGTTCCCACAATTCTTGACTGGGGATAGAAAGAAAAAATTCATGCAGATGTATACTATGTCTTCTTGGCCTGCATGAGCATTGAATAAAGTATCAGTTACATTGTTAATCCTGCGCTGAAACAAGAAAATTGTGAAGATCCAAAGCAAAACACATCCGAACATTGAACTTGCAACGTACTGTATACAACTCATAATCATCTTCATTTAGAGACATGCAAAACAAATAGGAGATGGGTTTGTTGATTGGACATATACATTTTTCCAAAATTTCTCAAACCTTTTGAAAGGTGTGCGGTCAAAAGCAAAAATTGCCAGCCACACGATCTCAATTGCAAATTAAGACATGCTGTCACTAGGATCTGTTTGATATAATTAAGTATAAATCTCATAATCTACCATGTTTTGACTTCACAAATAAAGAAGAATGAAAGAAAGAAAGCCTTATAAGTGAAGCAGTTAACTGAACTTCCTGAAAACTTATGGGAGGTGTTACTTAGAATTGTAGTTTGGGCCTCATGGCCATCCCAAAATACGAACAAATAGCTAAAAGTATCATAAATCATGATGTTGCTAGCCACAAAATGATGAGTTTAACGTTATCTTTCCTGGTATGAAAATTGAAGCAGACAGAGAGATAGACCTTTAAATATTTCTTGTGAAGTTTCATTGCGCCGGTGCATGCTTTTTTCGCATCCAAATTTCCAGTTATGTCATTTAGAATCTGAAAAGCATCATGAAGAAAGAAAAGGAAACAAGAAATTCCACGAATAGGTAAGCAAAGATCACAAAAATATTATAAAAACCTTGAGATAATAATCATCAACCTAATGCTTAAGAATTCTCATCTTCTCTCACTAGCTCTGCAAATAGTTACTGACTCAAGTAATTTTTCAAATTTTTGTGACCACACTTTTCCTACCGCAATCCCACAATCGTAGGTTATGTTAGGTTCCTAGATTCCATCAATAACAAATCTTGAAGAAATCATGATCTAAGCAATTGTAGGTTATGTTAGGTTACTAGATTCCATCAATAACAGATCTTGAAGAAATCATGATCTAATCATTAAACATGCAAAATCATAAAAACATGTTGGTGGGGGGTATAAGTTTGGTATAGTCTTGCTTGAAGATGCAAGAAATGAACGATTATGAGCATCAATATTCCCTATGCTTCCCTCCTAATTTATTTGCATTTTAACCACTATAGGAGATTGGATCTTCTGTGACAATTCTTTACCTCAAACGAAGACAAAATAAGCAAGTTGGGGTAACTTGCACTGTGCCATGCATGTCTTCTGTTTTTAAGATTTCCATTAGTACCTTTTACTATTTCATGAGTGTCCATTAACTACATACTCTTAAAGAGCACAAAGGATAATGAAAAGGCCAACTCATCATACTTGCCTTAACAACATCATCCAGTCCCCGAGCTTCTGTCATCAGCTTTGAGCTCTTATCTTTCAAGACACTGGCAACAAGGAAAACAGAAATGGGGAGGGGTGCTTCTGAATTTGCTGCCCTACTTTTCTTATTTTCCCTTTCAAATTTCCCATACTGCCGAATAGACATCGCTCTTCCCTTAGATCCCTCAGCCTTTTCACTAACTGTTTCAAGCTCTTTGTACATCTCGAATAAGTCTGGATCATACTCCAGGGCCCACATCATCTGTTAGAAGTAAATAAAACATACATAACAGAAGCAGCAGATTTTATGTTCATTACGCAAAAAGGAGAAGATTGACAGTTCAGAAGAGAGACAAGTTGATACTTGTGTAGCTGAACAATCAAAACACTAAATGGAAAACAAATGAAACATCATACAGAAAAAGAATAAAACACAAGGTTATTTATATCTATTAATCAAGAAAAAAAAACTTTATTTGTATGTATTATTCATTCTCCACTAATTAATATTCAGTGTGCAATAACGGACCCCAGAAAGAACCTTATTATCATTCTCCATTACAAGATCAACCAAAAGATTACAAGGATTAAGAGAAGCCGGAACATACCTCCCAAAGATAGAGTGAGTCACAAAAAGAAAATTCTCGGCGGAATAGAACCATAAGCATGCGGAAAGCAAATAAGTAGTCACCTCCACCAAGTGCATCTGCAGTCAAATGTTGTATTGGCATTTTCATTTTGAAGTATGAATTAGTAATGCAAGAGAAAATATAAACAGAGCACTATTTCATGAAGAATATTACCCCCAAAAAGTGAATCAGAGAAGTTCAATTTTGGAATCATAAAGAGTCGTAGTTTAAAACTCTAGTCTTGCAAATGACATGATTTTGGTATGTCATGGGTCAAAGAAGCAATTTGATCCTTTAAAAGCAAAATATATCAATTGACCCTTTAGTTTCTCATGAAAATTTTGATAAACTCTTAATATATTCACCCGTATATATTAACCTGTAACCTTAAAATCTATTCAGAGAATAGCTTTTATCTAGATATAAGCTCGTAATGTACTCCTGAAGGTTTTTCGTGCAGCATAAATAAGCCATTATTATTAGCTTGTTAACTGTGACGCTATTACTAAGTCCTATCTAAATGAAGATTGTTTTCTGAACAGATGTTAAACGTTAAAGATAAACTTATAAATCTTAACCACCAGGAGCTTATTTGAATTTTTTTGAAAAAACCACTGGGAGCTTATTTGAATTTTTTTGAAAACCTTTAAGTGTGGATCTATATTTTTAGATACCCTCTACATAGAGGACAAGGACCAAATTCCCCTCCCACATGTTCCCAAACCAGTTCTTTCAGAACAGAAACAACATGGGAAACTGCTCAATTACCTCTTATCTTTTTTTCATTTTTTTCTGGAAGGGAGGTAAGGGTTGGAAGATAACAAATAAAAATTGATGAAGCTGCTTCAGTTTATTGAACATGGAAAGGCTTCAGCATAACTGTATCACTCAACACATAAATGGGTCTACACCGACATTCAAACAGCATACACACTGCAGAAAAAGAAAAAAAACGACCCAAGTAAAGAACTGTTTATGAAGAGATCAGTGAGTGCAATTAGACACTTCACTTTAAGTACCAGAAGGAAGACCATTTCAGTGCAGAAAACAAATATACGCATCTTCTTGTTACCGTGGTTTGTGCTCATAAGCATCCCAAAAACACAGCAAGACTCAGGCTTAAAATCATTGGCTATATTCATAATTTTAAAGCAAACACATCTCCATTGTTCAATGAGTTATATCTTAAAATAGAAATCATGAACACCAAGTAATATAGAACTGGTGGGGCATTGTGTAGGAATTGTTACTCAATTTTGCAACATTAAAAATGACTCAATTACAGAGGGTAATGAAACGCAAATCTAAGGCAATACCTAAATGCTGATGAAGTTTTGGATCAATAACTTGAGTAATTGCAGCCAAATTGCTGAGTTGTGTCTCCACACCAACAGAACTTTCAGTGCATCTGAAATTCCCCCTCTTTAAAATTTCAAGCAAGAACAGAACATAAGAAATTGGAAACTAACAGAAAAAAGTGAGGAAGTACGGCTACAGAAGGTCCAAAGAGACATTTTAGCTGATCCTAGAAATAAATGGTATGCCTATCATTACACGCTAATCAAATACAGGATTGTTAGTTATGATCGTAGTATTAATTTCCAAACCATTAGACCTTGAACAAAATAAATGCTTCCAACGAAATAGACAACATGGAACAAATCATAGAAGTAAGCCAAAATACCCAAGGATATTCACTAGTGTATGAAAATTTAAATTGAACCAGAAATCCTAAAGGGAGGACTGTTAGCCCCAATTAAACATACACCACAATTAAAATTGAAAAATGAGTTCAAGATGGAAATAAGGTACAAAGATGAATGCGTAAATATTGTTGATTTTTGAAGTGTGTAAATAGTTATAACCTATAAACTCACAAGAGATGGAAGTTGAAACATCTAAAACCAAATTAATCTCCCTCAACCTTGTTCTTTTCTGTTCACAGATACCAATCAGATGGAAGGCACAAGATAGAGGATACAATGTGATATGGACAAGTATCATGGAAACAAAGCAAAACTAGAAATTTAAGAAAATAAAAAGAAAGATAAAAAGTCAGAAAAGCAGGACAAAGATACCAATCTGCGCATCAAACGCTCAAAGCACCAAAAAGCATCAGCTTCATCTGCAAGAAGTATTATCATAGGAGAGCAAAGATCACTCATTCCTGCCCAGTAACAAGGTGAAAAAATAAATCAAAAAGATATCAAATTGTTGAACATTAGTACCTTTGCTCATAGAATGAGTAAATCAACTCATGGAAGGAATAAAAATTCGATCATTCATACATGTGCATAAATTTAGATATGTTTATATATATATGTATATATGTAGGCAAATAGTGAGAGGGAGAAGATAACAAATAATTATGTCGATTTTCCGAGCCAACTACAAGCAAAAGCTAAGAAGAACATGTAAAATTGCAGTGACTTATAATGCTCATAGGCATAAGCCAACAAGATGTTCGAGGAAAAGACCATCGTTTTCCTTTTATTCGGTTCCAGAATAAACAGTAACACAACGATTTTTCCCTGACAAAGAAAATTGCATATCTCAGTTTAGGATGTAACAGAAGGGCCAAGAATTTCAAGCAGAAGGAACTTGTGATTCTACAAAACAAATCAAAGTGCATAATGAGGAGAAACTAAAAAAGTAAGCAAACCCAAAACAAATAAACTTCCAACTACGGTTTTAAATTTTCTTGCAGCCAAGTGATCACAGTTGCTCAGTTATCTATGTAATAATATATATGGCTTTCTGTCCCATCCTCAAGTAAGATAATTGAATATTTCTCTTTTGATGAGTACTTGAAGGAAAAATAATTTATCCACCTTATCAGTCTTCAATGATATTCAAATACTCATTGATAATGTAGTACCTTTACCCAGAGAAACAAGAGTAAGCATAAGAGTTCAGTAGCAGTTGTCCCAGTACCATAATGGAACAACTAAAGATGCCAATGCATTTTTTTAAAGTACTATGATATTATCTATTACCTTATGTAAGTTATTATATGAAGAATGTCATTTATTTGTATAAGCAGAATCAAGTAAACAACCATACTGCTTAACCAAATCTCGAGCTAAATGAAAAATGTTATATGAAATTGAGAAACCTGAAAGTTAAAAAAAAAGTATCTGTCATTAATCATCTCTAAAACAAAGCATGTTAGTTTAACCATTTACCTTGACAATAGCCAACATCGGTATCAACCCAAGCATAAACAGCTAGAATATCCCAAAGTTTTGACAAATGTTCTTGCTTTTCATAAAATACCAATGTCCTGTCTGTGCGAATGACATCAAGTCCTACCATAATTAACAATCCAGGAAAATATCATTAAAAAGAGAAATTAAATGATATTTCATTACAATGATGCTATTATAGCCACTAAAGAGAAGTCTTAAAAAGCCATGATGTGCAGGTACACAACTTCAGAACGGCAATTATATCTCAGTGAGTTCATCTAATAATAAAACCAAAACCTTTCTAATACAAAAAGTTTCTAATCATAAAGAGAGAGAAATAAAGACTAAGAGAAGTTACATTAAAAAGAAATGAATTAGCCAAAACTAGTGTAACAAGAGGAAATGTAGAAATGAATCAGAAATCATCCATATTGATTGATAATAGCTGGTGTATGAAGGAAATAAAATGCTTTTGCAAATAAATTATGTGTTATTATAGATATACCAGGCAAAGAAAAAATTGAGATATTATCAACATTTCACACCTATTTGATGTAGGGCTAGCATCCACTGAATTACTTTTTTGTCCAAGGGACCATGACTAGTAAGCTCTTTAACCATTTCTGAACTGGAAGCGTTTATACTTGAGTGATTTACGCCATTAGCAGGATCACCATCCATGGAGGAAGCTGGGCCCTTTTCTTGATTTGTTTCTAAAACTACCAATGGCTCATTAATAGGCTGGCCATCCTCAGTAATTACTGGTGCTGTAATAAACCTGCCACTTCCAACAACAGGAAACATTTGGCGGCATTCGTCCTTCCACCTAGCATATTGAACCCTGATGTTGTAACATCGCGTCAAATTTCAAATGTCTTCTAAAATGAAAGAAGTCATCAAATGCTTTAATGTTTCATTTTTCAAGTAAGCATAACACAAATATCTTTCTTAACATCAAGATAACTCAACTTCAAGAAGAAAATATATGTTAGTAATTTTCCTGTTGGCATGCGATATAGAGATGAAAAAATATATGCCGATGGGCAATTAGCCATTCTACATTCTCAAATCCAAAAATACAGGGTCCAATGAAAATATTTTAAGTAATCATGCTTGCATAGACGTTATAAATGTGAAGCCATAACAATTTTTTTGTCTTTCTCCATCTTTTAGCAGCAAGATCTCATTGATGAAATGTAAAGCATTTGAAGCCAGCTACCTTCTATGCTGACGTATCTGTTCTCTTTCATCAAATGTACTCTTAGGCTCATAACAACCAAGCAAAAACTCCCAGACTTCTGCTCTAATTGATGGATGGATCCCCTAAATGAACACATAACCAAGGATAGAAAGAAACAACATAAGAAATGGGGAAAGGAAAACTGAGAATTGATCTTTCAGATTGGTTGAATGATCTGGATCCAGGAGATGCACTTACCCCGCGTTGGATTCGACCCAGGGTCTTGCCTATATCCAGGTATCCCTCTGGGCTAAATGAAGACTGCCATTTTCTAACACTTAGAGTTTTCCCAGCCTGTAGTAGCACATTGTTAAGAGAGGAGGCTGCAGTTATTCCATCAACATGCAATCCCATGAAGGTTTATGCAAGAATAAAGAGCATACAGTTGTCTGATGATTAATGTTGGTGTGAGCTGGGTGTATAAGTCCGCCTGTCCTAGAGAAAAGGAGAAACCTGTTTTCTCTTTTTTATACTCTGTTGGCCTAATCTCATCGTTAACAACAAATGCTAAAGAAGATGAAGCCTGGTAGTAAGTGCAGTCTTAAATAAATTTATCTCAACTTTCCTTGTTCTAAATTAACTAGGCCCAACTGAATGCTATACAGTACAGTCGCATAAAAAAATTTCAACTCAGTCATGATAGGAATTCAGTCACATCTTCAATCAAAATGCAGAAATGAAAACCTTTTGCATTCGACAAGGAATAAGTTCATTTGAAATGTTACTCTAAATATTAAAAATAAGTTTTTATTTACAATAAGACGATGCTCAATACAACAACAACAACAAAAATAATATTGATTTCAAAAATATCCAAATGGGTGCCCCAGAATATCCATCAAATTACAAAACATAGATCCAAATTGAGAAAATTTTTATCCGCAAAAAATGATGCAAACTTTCACCAAGAAACCCACACCTTGATTTTGAATCTGGTTTTGGGAACGTCCGTGCACTCAGGCCGGACCTGGTAGTACGAATCCGCAGGCTCTCCAGCGCTCCACATTTAACGAGAAAAATACCTCCTTTTGACTTCTTTCAATAAAAACAAACAAAAAGATGAAAAGGAATGCTGAAAGTTTCAAAAGACAGGTAAATTGAAAAGGATTCAAAGGCTTTTGGTTTTTCTCTTCGATAACAACAGGGAAAACAGAAAGGAAAATTACAACGCCGATTTTCTTTTTATCAATCAAAGTTATGAATACGTATCGGACTGAGCTCTAAAATAGAAATGTATTGGTATGGTCGGTACCTGGTACCTGGTACCATTTTGAAAAATTTTTTAAATTTATAAAATAGTTTTTAAAATTTTTAAAAATTGTAAAATAGTTTATATTGATATATTATACAATTGTATTGTATACTTTACTAGTTTACT
>JANIHZ010000208.1:41186401-41212596 GCA_027478365.1 Erythroxylum rufum | reverse complement strand
CAGTGTAATGTTTTGATTTGATTGTTCTGTCTTGGGTGGCATCCACATATCCTCCCAGGGGGTATTTGGGTGTTACAGAGAAACTGTTCAGACAGAGAATAAGTCAGTTGCTTTAGAATAAGAAATCAACAAGAAAGTTGATGATAGAAAAAATGTGACAAGGAATAAGACCATATTTGAATTTTTTCGAGGGGCATAGGGACTGTGTGCTTTACATTTTTGAAGTATATAGATGTTGTTTCTTAAAAAAAAAAAGTTTTGAAAAGGTTAACATCTAGGCTCTTTGAGCTTTTATTTATAAGTTTTCTAATGTTTAGTTGATTAGTGTGTGTTTGGATGTTTCTTTACTTATTAAATATACTATTTAATGTGAAAATGAGGCTCTGCTTGATAATTTGAGAGTTCTTCTTTTAGCTTTTAATTTATGGATTTATGTCGAGAAAATGTTGATACTTGGTTGGAGACCTATAGGAAGATTCAAATTTTCTATAATTCGGGTTTTTCAATTTTTATCTTGGTTTCCTCTCTTTATATCGTAGGCTATATGAGTTTGTACAATATGCTTTCACTGGAAATTTTCTTAAGACTGGTGAGATGAAACAAAAAAAACTTGAATGATCATATAAATGGAATGTAAGATGTGTTGGTGATCATGTTGTTGAGCGATTATTGGTAAGTTACCTATTCTGCAGTTTGTGGGGAATAAGTCTACTTCTAAAGATAAGATGAGTTCTAGCATGCCTGCGGTTTGATTCATCATGATAAGCTTCTGTTTTCATATAGCCAAGAATGACATTATGCCTTAGATGTTATGGGGCTATTATATTTCTCCAATGATGTACAGACAAAATGCCATTGTCATGAATGAATTTCTGGACAAAAGATAGAGTGCACCTAATCTAGATCCTAGGATTGATGCACTTACTACTGATTTTATGCCTCTTTACTCGCGAGATTGATCGCATTGAAGACATTCTTCGTTTTGACATTATTTTGTCCCAAGAGGAAGATATAAGATTATTTATTTTTGTTTGATATTTGTGCTTTGTTGGTGACTGTTCAATTCAAGAGGAGATTTCAAGGTATCTCCATGACTATTGGCTTTTCTTTTTGGCATCTTTTTGTCCTGAGGGAGAGAATGGATGATTATTGTGGTTGTTTTGTTTACTTGAAGAACTTGGATGTTTTGTTTGAATAATTGTGGTTGTTTTTGTTGATGTTTAATTAAAATGGAGTTCCTATGTGTTATGTGAACTTAATGTCATTTGAAACTTGATGTTCGATTAAGGCGAAGTTCCTATGTATTATATGAACTTGATGTTATGTGTCTAATTATCTTCTTAAGGGGGGTTTTGATATGTGACAAATAATAACAAAAAGGGAGATTATTAAGATATATGTTATGACATTTTGGACATTATTTGTAATTAGACATCTTTAGTTATTTGTAGAATTTAATTATGATAAGTATTCTACCTTATGTGAGACTCTTTGAAGATGAGGTTTATTTGGAATAAAAATCATAGTCAACTCTTTTTGACAGCCTATTTTGGGGATAATGACTATCTAAGATAGCTGGATTTTTGAAGATTCTATTAACTATTTTGTAGCTGTGTTTTTACTGTTTTTTATATGACTTTTGGGGCTGAATTGTTGTCCTTTTGGGGTGGAAAAATGACAAGTATATTGTGACTTGGCAGTAGGAATTTTTGGGATATCTTGGATTATTTTTAGCTACTGATTTTATGGGGATTTTATTTTAATCTTGCAGCTGCGTTTTCTTTGGTTTTTGGGTGACCATTCTTGGTTGTTGATGTGTGTGTTTTTTGTAGGAAAACTCCAAAAGTTTTTTTGTGTGGTTGAAGTTTCATTGTTCGCAATATTTTGGTGATGAAATAGATATCTAATAGATGATTTATGTAGCTACGTTTTCTTGACTGGTGGCGTGAATTTTTTGGTCTGTTCAGATATAGTTTTTGAGTGAAAAACGTCTAGGAGACATATGATTTGGCAGCTATATTTTCAGTGATCTTGAGCTATCTTTGACAGCTAATTTTTGGTGATTTGCATAATCTGTTGTTGCTGTGTTTTACATGCAAATACTGGAATTTTTGGATAGTTGCTTGATAAGTTCTTTTAAAAGAAAAAACGTGCAGATTCTTGGTTGTGTGTGCACTGTATTTGTGGTGGGATTTTTCAGTAATCTTATCTATCTTGGGCAGCTTTGTTTTCTCCACTGTGTGTGTGAATTTTTTTGGATAGCTGCGTTATTGTCTTTTAGTGAAAAATATGTCCAGCATATGTGTAACATCCCATGTTCGAGGCTAGACTCCAAAATAGTGAATTGAGTGTACTGTGAGAAATTAGAAGTGCATTTCATGCTCATGCATCATTGTATATTCACACACATGTGAATATTTATTTTATGCATTCATTGACATTTTCCGAGTATAATTGATTGTTAAATATAATTAAAATATGAATTGTGAATTATTTACGTTGAAAATTTATTTGGAGACTATTAGTATTATTTCAGAATTTTTGGTGAATTTTAGAAATTTTCTAAAAATTTAGGGTATTTTTGGACTAGAAAAAATAAGAGACAAATAGACCAATAGCATTGTGACATGTGGCAACACAAATAAGTGATAAATGGCTTACATGCATTGGTGACAAGTGGCAGTGAAATAGCAATCCATGTAGACCATGTTTTGGTTAGGGAGAGAATACTGAAGTTGTTGTTCTTTACTGAAACATTCAACACTGAAAACTCTCTTCTATGTTCTTCATCACCGAATAGCTTGTTGACTAGGTTGCATGTGATTTTGAAGAGTTGGAGTGAAAACAAGTAAGTTGTGTTTTCATTTTCATGGTTATAATAATGATAAATGACAAAGAGATGACGTTTTCATGCTTGTGGATGGATGCATGCGTGAGTGATGTAGAACCGTATGCTATAGTTTCTATGTTTTTGGGCTATAAATCGATGCTAAAAAAATGCAGAAAATGAAACAAGTGCAGTAAGAATGGAAACGCAGTAGTGAGACAAAGCATTTGTGAGGTCTCAGACTTTTGATGATTACCATATAAGCTTGCATTTGATCTGTTTAGAGATTGTATTTTGGGATGATATTTGATTATGAAAATGATGCTAAAATTCATGAAAAATTGATGAATATATATATGCTCTGTTCTGGTTTAGAGAAATATGTATATGGGTTCTTGTTACTGTGGCTATACGTGAATGTGTTTGAGTATTTATAAATGAATCAAATGAGTCTGATGATGTTTGAATGATTGAAAATGAAATTTATGCATGAGGTGTGTAAGAAGGGTAGCTTCAATGGTGTTCATAATGAGTTAATTAAGAAATTAGTGAAGTGAATAGTGCAAGAAATGGAACAAATGCAGAAGATGATGAACAGCCGTGTATAATTTCTGGTTTTGGTACTTGTAATTAATCTTGCATTTTGAGTTGCTTTTGAGTAAGGTGAGTTGGAATGGGAGTGGAAATGTAGAAAACATAATTTAGAAATGGTGTAGAAGAAGGTGGAAAAATTGCATCAGATGAATGTAAGATAGAAAAATGAAAACATGCAGAGGGTATGGAATTTGTGTGAACAATAATATGCGTGTTTGGATGATTATAGTGAATCTTAAATTTTTGATTTGTTTGAGTTGTGATGAGTTGAAATGGAAGTAAAAGAGTTGGTTTAAGTATCATATGTGTTAATTGAATAAGATAGAACTGAGAAAATCTGGAAAAATGGAAGAAGATGAAGACTGCGTTTTAGAGAGAGAAGAGAAGAGGAGTTGCACCCAATGGTTTTTCCAAAACCAAACTGTGTTGATTCTTTTAGCCACAACTTTGTCATCCGATCTCCAAATGACTTGGAACTTGAACCAATAGACTCCTAATACATGCTTCTTTGGTATCTTGATTATATCTTGATTTGTAGATTTTTAAATGGATTGATTCTTAATTCAGATTAAACTAGAGACATATGTCTACAACTTTCGTGAAGAATTCAAATTTTAGTTCTATCTTTAAGAATTTCAAATTTTGGCATGAAATTGAGTCTTGGCTTAGGCTGTAACACTACCAGGGATAGAAATCATATCCTGTTTTTATTGAATAAACTGCATTGATGTAGGCTGAATCGGACAAAGGAGTCTTCACAAAAGTTATATCTCATTCTCTTAGCTTTCAATTGGTATAAAGTTTGTAATTTTTTGATATTGTAATTGAGAGATATGAGGTGTACAACTTGAATGCATGATCATGCATTATCCAAAATTTCAAATGTACATAGTCTATGGTATTTTTAGCATAACTCATAGAATAATAAACCAAATTATATGATCTTGGTATCATTAGAAACTTAAGACAATCAGGAATAATTGTTTAGAAGAAAGTGTTACAGAAATACATCATTTTCTTAATCTTATGCAAAGTTGACCCAAATGGGATGCTTTCAACAAAAGCTAGGATAATGAATGAGTGTGTGAATAGTGAATGAATGTGTGAATTTTGGCACTATTGGAGTACATCAATTTGTTATATAAATATACCCGGGAATTTGCAATTGCACATGCATGATACGTGACACAATTATACACTTGTTTACTTAATTACATAAGCAGAATAGTAATGTGAAGTTGTTTTAATGTATATAGGAGAGCAAGTAGCGCGACCACTTTCGGATATTGCCGGAACGTCAAGGCCATAGGCTTAAAGAAGCAATTGTGAGTAACCTAAGATGGTCTCACTTTAATTTGATCTGATATTACTGAATTGAATTTGATATGTGATGAATATGTACTGATTGTGTACTGGATTTCGGATATGAAATGTCCAAGGAGTTTTGATGCATGTGAATATCATTAGAAGTGCTACTTGTATGTGAATGAGACTGCCTAAGTGATTCTCAATTAAAAGTGACTGAATGTTATGACTAACTGCATTGATTAAGATAATGTGAATTAAAGTGATTAATTGTATCGAATGAATTGTGGCATGCATTTCATGTCAATACGTGTAATATAAAGACTGTTGTGACTGGTGTTGCTACTAACTGAGACTGCTACTGAAAAGAGATTAAAGCTCAAACATATGCGATTAGAGCTTAAAGCTCACTGTGATAAATGAGCCCGGTGAAACGGGATACTAAAAAAGCATACAGTCACAACAATGTAAAAACAAATATGAGTCTTATATATATAGCGTTCACATATGATTTGAATTCCTTGAATGATTTTTAAAGCTGTAAGAACGTTAAATGTTTGAATACATGGAATTAAACCAATGATTTTGTTTTATTCAAGTGTAATGAAGTGATAGTTTGATTAAATTATTTGACTAAAATACAATTTGTTTGTGAAAGAACTTGATGCTAATCTATATGAACTGTGTGACAATATGTTTATGATTGATTGTGTTTTATAACATGAGTGAACCATCGAGGATGGTTACTCTACTGAGTTCGCAAAACACATCAAAATTGCACCGTTGACAATTTCAGGTTCGAGAGTGAGGCGACCTAGCTTCCAAGACTCTATAGAAGCATATTTTGTGCAACCTTGACGATCAGATATGACTCAAAGGTCGGTCAGATGAGAATTGAAGACATAGTCTGTTAATATCTTTGGTTATTCCTCATGTTTGTAGCATACTGTGTAGATTGAGCTGTTATGCTCATAGGAGGATGTTGTGTAAACTTGGATGTTGAAGTTAAAGTTACAATGTACATTATGGTTATGATATAAAATGAGGAAATTTTTAGATTTTAGAAAATGTGTGATTTTTTATTTTAATTACGATGCCCTATGATAAAGTGAAAGTGAGATAGTTAACACGTTAGTTTTGTCAAACATGTGCATGTGTGACCCAAGGGTGCACATGCATGTGTCAGATGGGAGTGGGGTGTTGTAAATATAACCATTATCGAAGCATTAGCTTAAATATCATCTTATGTGAAGTTTATAAAGGAAAATATCTATAAAAATACCTAAAGAGTATGATGTAATGACTTTAACTAAAGAGTGTAGTGCTATCTTGCAAAACAAGTTACCTTAAAGTTAAAGAATCTAGGGAGTTATATGATTTCTTGTCATTTTGGTGCTTCTGATGATTATAATTTTGTATTTGTTTTAGGCTCTATTGTTAATAGAATGCCTTTGTCTCTTTTTAGGAAGCTTGGAATTAGAGAACTCAACCTACTATTGCATCACTTAGGATAGTGAATCGCTCAATTAGATATCTAGTTAGGGTAGTGCAAAACTTATTTGTTAAAAATAATTCATCTCTCCTATCATTTTTTTAATTATAGATATAAAATACAACATTAAGGTCTTCATTATCCTATATAGACCAATTTTGGCTACTAGAGGGGCAATAATTTATATATTTAAGGGTAAGCTGACACTTAAGTTGACACTATGGGTAGGAGAAAAAAGGAGGAATGCACTGTATTCAAGGACTTAAAAGGGCCTACCATTGATAATATATCTCATATGATTGATATTATTGACTTTATTATGCATGTTACCTTACCTAAAATTACATACGCTGCCTTTTGAGAACATGTTTAACTTTGGGAGTTGATAAAAAGGAAGAGGTGGTTAATATTATGGATTGTGCTTTTACCTTAGAGGTGAAGGATTATGGTTCTTGGGATTTTTTTTAATAATCTTTTTAATGATTTAGGATCAGGAAAGCCTAACCCCTTCCATCTACATAAAATTCACCTACACTTGAACTAAAACAACTGCCTCATCATTTACATAATGCATATCTTGTTAACTTCTTCTTTGTGAGTTATATGCAAGAAAATAAGTTCCTTAGGATTCTAAGAGATAACAAGATGCCGATTGCTTGGACCATCTTCGACATTTGTGGGATTTGTCCATCTTTATGTTCCCATTAAATCCTTATGGAGGATAGCCATAAACTTAGTTTAGATGATCAATAATGACTTAATTTAAATATGAAAGAATTTGTGTACTTTAGAGTAAGTAAACTCTAGGATACATGAATCTTACACCCTATTTTTGATAGTTCTTAGGTAAGTCCTATGTAGCTTATACCAAAGAAAGGAGGCATGATTATGGTGACTAATGAGAAAATTGAGTTGATCTTAGTGGAGGGCATGAATTGATTACGGGAAGTTTAATTTTTCCATTTGGAGGGATCACTTTCGTTTATTGTTCATTGATTAGATGTTATAAAGATTTCTAGAGCACGAATTTTACTTCTGTCTTAATGAATACTCATGATATAATTAAATTCCAATCACATTAAAGGATCAAGAGAAGGTAACTTTGACATATCCTTATGGCACTTTAGCTTATTGGAGGATGCCCTTTGGATTGTGCAATATTTTTTCAACTTTATAACATTGTAGGATGGTTATTTTCTTCGACATGAAGGGTATTCATATATGACTTTTCAATTTTTAGTTCTTCTTTTATGTTTGTTTACTTAATCTAAAGAATGTATTACAAAGAAATGAAGACATCAATTTGGTACTTAATTGGAAAAAAATGTCATTTCATTGTACAAGAAGCAATTGTGTTAGGAAATGGACTGAGATAATGTGAAAGTTATAGAAAGATTATAAGCCCCCTGAATTTAGTCCATAATAGGAGTTTCCTTAGACATGTTAAATTTTATCGAAGTTTTAAAAACGAATTTTATAAAATAACTCAACCTTTGTGTCACTTATTACAAAAAGATAATCATTTTGAATTTAATAATGAATGTTTTATTTCTTTTAATAGGTTGAAGAAAGAAATAACTTCGACTTCTATTATAGTTGTACCTAACTTGAACCTCCCCTTTAAGTTGATATGAAGCCCCTTGGTTTGTTGATTTTGAGAATTTTTAAGGAATTGTCCCAACAAACCTCCTCTACCACCAGAGGAAGATATTTTTCTGTGAAGTTAAATTTTACAACTAGGAAGATCCTTTTATATTTTGAAGATGTTTTGATGGGATTATGTATATGTACCTAAAGAGGAGATGAGACATATTTTACATTAGTGTCACTCATCCCCTTATAGTGAACATTATGGTGTTGATAAGACCATTGCTAAAGTATTGCAATGTGAGTTTTATTATCCCACATTATTTGAAGATTCCAAAAGTTTTTTGTTGACATGAAATCAATGCTAGGGAATAGGAAATAAATGGTATACGATAGATATATCTCATAATTTGATTATAAAAGTAGAGCTATTTGACATATAGAGATAAAAATTTTATGAGAACAAATTCATCTTCATATACCAATACCTACGTCCTTATAGTAGTCAATTATGTTTTAAAGTGGGTAGAGGAAGTAACTTTGCCTAACAAAATTGGTGATAGCATAATGAAATTCGTGAAAAGGAGCATCTTCTCTTATTTTGATGTACCTTTAATTATCATTAGTAACAATGTTTTTATGTTACAAAACTATAAGTCCATGTCACTTTTAAAGAAGAATGGTTATAACTTCAAAACATCAGCCACTTTTTGTCCTCATACAAGTGGTCCAATGAAGGTATCTAATAAAGAGCGTAAGTGAATTTTTTAGAAAATAGTTAATAAATTAGGATAATTTTGGGATTGAAACTTGATGATGATCTTTGGCATATAAAACAACTTTCAAGACTCCCTTGGACCTTCCTATTGAAACTGAGGTTTTGTAGGTTATCAAGAAATTCAACTATGACTTTAAGTTAACCAGTGAGAAGATATTACTCCAATTAAATGAGGTAGATGATTTCTAAAGAGATTTTTCATATGAGTTCTAAAGAGATTTTTTTGAAAAAATTTTAATTTACAAGCATTGATCCAAGGTATTCCATGATAAAAATGTCTTAATGAGGGAATTAAAAGTGGGACAAAAGGTTTTACTTTTTACTTGTTATTTTAAATTATTTCAAAAAAGTTTAAGTCTAGATGCTCTAGGACATTCGTTGTAATGGAAGAGTAACGCTATGATGTCATTAAAGTTGAAGATACAAATGGGAAGCCATTAATGGTTAGGTAATGGTTGAAGCATTACTTCAAGAGCGATGGTGTGTATAATAATTACATAATTTTTTTAATAATTAGCTCCACTTGGGGATCAAATCCAATTAAAAGACTTATAAAGAATTACTGATTATGAGTCAACCTATTACTCTATCCCTAACTCTTTCATTTTCTTAGTCTTAGTATTCCTACTAATGTTTAATTTTGTTTCTTTTGTAGGTAGCTGTGTATTGAACTTTAGTGAATTCTATTGCACCAACTTAACATAGATAACAATTCTCTACCTTAATTAAATTTCATACTGCATTTTTATCTTATTTTAAAATATTGAAGATGATGTCATTTTAAAGTTTAGGTGTTAATTCATGAGAATATGTTTCTTTTTAGTTTATATGTTTAGGTTATATGTTTTATGTGTTTTAATTTAAATGTTCAACTTTCTTGTTAGGTTATATGTTTAGGTTCTTATTAGTGGCTTTATTTTGATGGAATGAGTTTATACTTGATTCCAGGTTGAGAATGATTGGTAAAAATTAGGTGCATAATATGATTAATTGAAATGTAAATATTGACTTTATGAATGCTAGCAAAACAAATTTATTAAGTGATTTTCCTTCGAATTGTTTTGAGAGATCTTATGAAGAATTTTGGCTTTTATATCATATTTCGTTTGTTTCTTATGTAGATATCTTCTTTCATTTTGAATTTTTGGAACTTGAATTTTATCTTTTTCAGATTGCATGTCTTACAAGCATTAAATTGATAGAGGCACTTACTATTTAAGTGTGATCTAAATTGCCAACCTTTTTATACATTAATCCATTAGTAAGGCCCTTTGAGCTTTGTATAAAATTTAAGCTTTTTCTATGTAACTCTTTTTAAAGAACCTTGAGCAAAAAGAACAATAAATATTTGCTCGCCTAATTCATAATTAATAAAGCTTTTACTTTTGTTTTGACGTCTTTAGAATGGGGTGAAATAAAATAAATGTAAGGGAAATGACTGAATGTGTGAAAGAGGTAATATAAAAAGGAAAATCTTATGCCAATTCAAAAAGTTGAAAAAAGAAAAAGTATGAAAAAAAGAAGAAATAAAGTGTTAAAAATTGATTGTTATAGTTGTGATTGAAAACAATAAAGGAAAAGGGGTGGTTGAAAGACTAAGTTATTATAATCCTATTAATTGATTGTTGCTTGTACACTTCTATTTAAGTACTAGAGATTACGTGATTTTGAAGCATATGATAAGTTCTCTTTCATAAGAAGATGATAAGAGTACCTCACCAAAATTTCAAGAACTTATGTGAACGAGTGATAGCTTGTGAAGAAAAGTCAACTAATAGTATTTGAACTTGATGAAAGATGTTGGATCGTGTTTACTTTGTCTTATTTACGTTATGATTTACTTAAGGGACTCAACCTATATAATCAAGATTGCTTGATATAACAACAATAGCACCTAGTAGGAACCCTACTGATACGTGAGGTCTGGGGAGGTCTAGAAGTACGCAGCCTTACCCCTAACTAGTAGCGAGTCTGTTTCAACAAGAGTGTTTGATAGTTGACCATATAAGTAAACTTCAAAGCCCTAATGTTTGTTTCATTAATTTTTTGGCAAAAGGTTAAAAAAGATCCAAACATTTACATCAACATTCAAAAGCCATAGAGGAACCGAACAAGGGGATCCTTTACCCCCTAAATATTCACTCTAGTAATAAAAGTCCTATCAAGGATGATCAATCTCTTCGATGTGAGATTTAAATTTATAAAAACATTAAGGCTTTGAGAATCACTCATTTAGCATCTGCATATGATGGCATACTCTTTTATGGAATAGACCCCTACTCACTTAAGATACTAATGAAGACACTAAAATGCTTCTCCAATATGGTAGGATTGAGGATTAATAATGGTAAAAGCTGTTTATATGTGTCAGAGAAAGTTCCTAATACCAACCTATTAAGCAATATTACTGGAGTGGCTAAATATTTCCCCTCCCCCTTCAAGTATTTGGGTGTCCCAATCACCACAAGAAAGCTTAAATTTGCAAATTATGCCCTTTTTATAGACAGATTCAAAGAGAAAATAAATGGGTGAAAATATAGATTCCTATCTTTAATTAAGAGACTCCAATTTATCTCCTCGGTACTTAGTAATCTAAATGTGCACTGGTCATCCCCCTTATACATGCCTAGGAAACTAACTAAAGAAATAAAGAGATGTATTAAGAACGTCCTCTGGTCTGATATAGCCAACACTTTAAGAAAAGCCAAAGTAAAATGGGATACTTTATGCCTACCCAAGGAAGAAGGATGTTTTAGACTAATCTCTATATAGGTGGTGCAAAACGTTCTATTAGCTAAAAAATATGGAAAATTCTAACAAATAAGTGGTCACTATGGTACAAATTAAACAATGAGTATTATCTCAAAATGCTAACTCTAGCAGCTAAAATTAGCAGAGACTACTCCAAGATATAATACAAATCTTGAGGCTAAGGGACCTAATCTACTCTTTACTTTAGAAAAAAATTAGTAATGGTGGGGGAACTTGGATAGGGTTTGAAAATTAGAAAACTCTAGGCCCCTTTATGCTATAGTTGAATTTCTAAACCTCTAAATTAGACTCCCTATTCAGGCTAAAGTTAGTTCCATCATTTTTAAAAATTATTAGAACTGCAATTTCATAGGTTTTCCCTCTTAGCTTCATACTTCCTACTTATAACCCAAAAAGCCATGTTGAGGATGAAATTAGATGGATTGGGAATAATACTAGAAAATTTTCTAATTCCCCAGCCCTTCAATGTCTAAGAATTTATGCTCCTTTAGTTAAATGGAATAAATTGGTATAGGAGAAATCTTTACCGTCAAAAGCTTCTTTCACTTGTTAGCTTCTAGCTACAAGAAGAATGAAAAAATGGACATATGCTATAAGAGTTCAGACCCCTTATATTCCCTATTTCAATTACCTTCAAAGTTTGTGGACATCTTTTCTGTAATTACCAATACTCTAAAGTGGACTTATGTAGATTCAAACAGTTGATTAGAGTTCCTAGAAATCCTAATAATATTGAGGACCTTGTTGAGGGCATTGTGACCTTTATTGAGTAAAGAAAACAATATAAAGTCCTATAGAAAATAGTATTCATTTGCACCTCCTAAATAACATGGAGAGAGTGCAACCACATAATTCATAATGACTTACATATAGCAGGTGATGCCAATTCAAATCATCAATTAGCTAATAGATTGATGGATTGGGTGAGGGGGGTCATTTAAGCCCAAGGTATGGACTTGAAGATATCCTCTCATCAAAAGGTTTTGATGGAATTTTTAACCTGATTTGGATGAGAAGATCAGATAGCCCTAGATTCTAAATCTTTAGTAATTAACAATAGATTGCAAGACATGTATAGATAGGGCTTATAATTGAAAAAGATAAAAGTGATTTGGTTAAGAACTGATTTACCTACGCAGCTACAGAGCTTATAGAAAAGTAGTACTTAGATAAAGCTAGGTTGATTATAGAACATGATCAGGAGTTAGAGGAATATTTGAGTGTGAGTCACAATCCATCATCTCCTCTGGTAAGTCAAACAAGAAGAGGAGCCTTCTTGAGTCTTGTCCAGATGTTAATGCAATTACTAAACAGGAAGGGGTATTTAGTTTTGGCTATCCAAGGTGTTATTTGTACAAACACTTTTTTATTCATTTTAATGAAATTTATTTAATTTTAAAAAATGATTGTGAAGCTAACAAATGAGTTAGGTCAATGTTTGTATATAGTATTTAAATATTCCCTTAAGATACTATAACTCCTCTACTAAGTAAACTTAGGGGGGTTTAATGGCTTGTGGCATATTAAATGTCACCATACATTTATGAAAGTGAAATTATTTCATTTTAATGAGTTTAGTTTAAGTTAGTGGTAGTCGTATATTCATTATTGATTGCTTGAGGACAAGCAATGAGTTAAGTGTAGGGAAATTTGATAGTGCATATTTTACATGTTATTTAGGATTAAAATACTTGGTATTTGACACTTTTATAGAATTTTTTGTATAGATTATATGATGTTTTCCTATATTTAGTTTTACTGTTTTATAAGTGATGATCTTGAGGAGAAAACATGGAATTGAGTATAAAATTCTCCATATTAGTCCAGTCAAAGACATTATAGATTCATTTAATATATATGAATGGGATAGCAACTTTATAGAAGAAATTGAAAGTTAATTCTATCTTGAATATGTCAAAAAATAGAGAAGCTAGTGAAAAAGGCATAACAAGCACAAAACTTGCCATAGAGATAAGAGTTTGTCTTCTGCTTCAAAGTGATTGAGAAAGATAACAAAACTATCATTAGAATGGTGTAGGTGACCAATGTCATGCTTTTATGAAGAAAGTTATAGAAAAAAATTAGTGCCAATTACAATTAGGATTTAGTTACACTATAATTTGCAATATATAAAAGTTCTATAACAAAATTGATGTCAGTGTGGATGTTGGTCTGACATAGTTCTTATATATAATTTATGAGGATATGTTGTTTCTCAATTTCAAGTAGTCAAGTACTCTATTTTTGTAACCCTAACCATAAATACATATATTAGGTTTAAATTAGGGTAATTTTATAGTCTTAGTCTTTCTTTGCATTAAAGGAGGATTTAAAGCATGATTGAAGAGATCTTGAAGTCATTTGAGAGATAAGAAAATGGACAACAACTTTCTACAAAACATTAGAAGTTAATTCTAGCTCGAAGATGTTAAGAAATGGAGAAGTTAATGATAAAAGACATAGAAAGAACTAGACTTGCTAAAGAGATGACTCTTATCTTTCACAAAATATATAGCGGTTAAGGAATATAGAAAAACTAGCATCAAAGTGGTGTAGGTGACTACATTATATTTGTCATACTCTTAAAAAGAAAGTTATATAATAAAATCAACACTAGTTATAACTCGGTGTCAAACATTGGTTACATACTAATTTTTCATACATAGAAGTTATAAAACATAATTGGGGCACTAGTGTAAATTTTGATCCCATGTCGATCCTTATTCACAATTTATGATGACATGTTATTTCTCAAGTTCAAGTAATCTAGAACTCTATTTTTGTAACCTTAATTATAAATACTTATATTAAGGTTAACCTTAGGGACTTTTGGAAGGTTTTTGATAGAAACCTTGCTTTTGTCCTCATAATTTAAGTCTTTTTGGGCATTGGAGGAGGATTTAAAGCAAGATTGGAGGAGCCAATAACAAGTTTTCTTAATCTTTTCTTCTATTCTTTCCTTTATATTTAGAATGATTTATTTATGTTTATGTTTCCTTATGTTTAGTGTAGAAACCTTAGTTATAGTTAGGTATGAAACTTGTAACGGAGATTTTAGTTATTAATGCATGATTTTTTGTTGTTGGAAGTATTCTCTTTATTCTTAACTGTTGATTTTATGTATGATCATTATAGTTTCAATCTTATGGACTGTATAAAAGACTAAGAGATGAAGTAGAATAGATGTAATAGGAGAATAAGCATTTTAATGCTAGATAACAAAATTATCATAGATTATTGGGATAACCAAATATATTAACTATGTTTAATAAATTTAATTGGGTTAAATTGTGCATAAAGAGATGGTAACTACCTGATTAGATATACCCTTGTGCTTCTAAAGAAGGCATTAACCAATATGTACTAGATTAGATGAAATGTATAGTAATGGTTGTTCATAACTGAAGAGCATTTTTTAAATATATTTCTTATGATATCAATACAATCATATTTAACTTTAGAAAAGAATAGGTTAATTGTTATTTCAACTTAGATAATCAACTTTTTTAATAATTGAAATTCCATATAAGTTAACTCTGAATCCTTAATGTTTGCTTTATTTAATTTCCTTCTCCAGTTTAATTATATTGTTTTTGTTATTTTAGTGAATTTATTGTTTATTTTCCTTATTTAGTTTTATTGTTTAAGGTAGATTAATAGATATAGTGATATATTTTATGTGGGATTGATAATCTTGAATTACTCCAATTTTAATTACTTGTTATAGTTGACTCTGTATGCTTGCAAGTTCATTAGATCAATAATACTTATAAAACTTTGATTTAGTAAGATGTGGTATAAATAATATAATATCAATTCAAAGTAATTATGAAAGAGTTGAGGTAGTATTGTGCCCAAAAAGTTCTAAAAATTACCTAGGTCATCCTTCTCATAGGGATACGAGGTAGTTATAGTGATTACCCATGGTCGTCTCCCATGGAGGTGAAATTGGTTCACGTGAATTAATTTTGAATAACAATAAAAATAAAAAAATGCAATCCTAAACATTCCATCCAGATTATTGAGTGAAGGCTTTTAAAGAAAGTCTTAAAATAGATTGAAAAGCAAATGATTCAGCCGGAAGCAAAGACGAACAAATTAATCGAAATGGAAGACTCTTGAGAATTAATTTTACTAATTTAATCTCCTATGCATGATTAAGAGAAATGATTGGTTAACTATCTTACTAAAATTAACAGTTGGATTTTAAGATAAACTTAAATAATAGACTAAATCTAGCTTTTGCATTCGACAAGTTATTATCCGAATTAATTATAGAAACCCAACAACTAATTACCACTTAAGTTAATATATTTCTAATTCATAACCTAAGCGTCTATAGTTTCTAGTTCCATATTAAACTTCTCCGCTTGGTCCTTCATTTAATGATAAAATGATGCAAAGTTTGGTCATAATATTACATCCATTCAGTTCATAAACTATAGCAAACATAAATCAACAACACAATCCCTCAATCATGCATATTTGACTAAAATAGCTACATTAATCCTTAATAAAAAGAGATCAGCCCATCACGTATGTCATAAGATTTATCATCATTAAACACTTCAATCCCATCTTTATCAATATAAGTGAAGTATTTAAGCAGTGAACCAAGTAAATAGCCAAGATAAACTGTCAAAAGCTACAGAGTATGAGTTTGGTTAAGCTAACGGAATAAGAAATCCAGTAAACAACAGATAACAATGCGACAAATAAGTATAGAGAAAGAAAACAAAGGTTGTCGTATGAATGAGTCGCGGTGGTCCCTTGCAACTCTCAATCCTTCTGCATTAGCTTTCACCTTCTACTTCTGGTTGATGTTCACCAATGCAACTGAATGCTCCCACTGCCTTTACCTCTGTTGCTCTTCTTCTTCGCCGACTCTCTTTGTTTCTCTCCTCGTCTTCCCTTCTTTCTCTCTGTCCCTCTCTATTTCTGAATGTCTCTGTCTGTGTAGAGAATGAAGAGTGAATGAAAGATAGTGTACTGTGTCACCACCAGTGTACTGTGTCACCACCTCCCTTACTCTTTCTATTTATAGTCTACTTTAGGTCTAGGTTTTCGAGCTCTCCCTCCTACAGATGACACGTAACAAGTTGATCAATTAAAGAAAAATGGGTCATGGGAGTGCATGAGGTGGTTATAGGTATGACCACCTTTGTCACCTCCGTGTAACCATGGGCACAGTGGTGACTTGTTTAGTCACCACCGTTACTAACTTGTCATGGTGGTGACAAGTTAAGTCACCATCCTAACATAAAATGTCACGGTGGTGATAAGCTTAGTCATGGTAGTGACTAAGCATGTCTTTTCTTCTTTTCAAATTTATGTCAACTTTCCTTCAACCTTCACGCAAAATTCACAAAATAATCCAATTAATATTTATGAAATACTCACACCATTTTCACTCAATTTATCTCACATTTGGATCAAAATACATGGATTTATAACCAAAATCAAGATATGAAGGAAATTAAAAGCAATAGAAACTAGACACAACTGGTAGTTATCTCAAAATACATACAATGATTTCAAAGGCTAACTGATCCAAATACATTTATAAAGGCTTTTAGGACCCCTAAAGTTAAGTATGATATTTTTAATATCTCTAAGACATTTAATGGGTGAACTTATGAAGTAGGGACCAAAAACAAAATCAAAATGCTAAAAGACATAAAAGTTGCTAAATGAAAAATACTAAGGAGAAGATAATTAAAGATGGGATGCTTCAGATGATATTTTCCAATAAATACAGAAAAATATTGAAGCTGCCAAATTTGATTATAGGTTATATACATAAAAGAGCAATGGTGATATGAAATTTAAAGTTATTTTCTTTGACGACAAGTTTGTGGTGGTTTAAAGGCAAACATATATCAGTGTTGAGTTTAGGATATCACTTAGATATCTTGTGAGTATGTTATCTCTTGCATATATCATCAAAGGCATAATATGAATGATTATATAAGCAAAAATTTTAAGGTCAATGCATATTTAAAGAGTTGTGGAATGACTATGGAGTTTATTAATGGATTAATGGTTTTCTCTATAACTAATTTTGAATATATTCTTAAACTAATGATTAAGAAAATGTTTGGTATAATCAAGAAAAATAAAAAGACATATAAATATGAACAAAAAATATAGGAAATAAACTAAAAATTTTTAAAATTCAATAAGATGCCAACATTATTTAAAGCTTGGACATAATAAGCGAGGCTACATTAAGAAGAACCAACTAAAAGCTATGCCAAATATAACTTTTAAGGTGATTTGATACCTTTTACTTTCTTGAAATAAGGAAATATTTTAATAACGCTAAAGCTATCTCACTTAGGGTAATAAGACACACTAATGATCGAAGTAGCCGTGTAAGAGTAAGCAAATAGTTATAGCTTCAAACACGCCTCAAACTCATCATTATTTAAAGTTCCAACTGTAGTGGAATTACTAACTTCAATGGTGCATAACCACACCCTAATACATAAACCAACTATTTTAAAAGAATAGAGAGACCTCTGAGAAAAGAGATTATTGTCTCAAACACTATAGTCATGTTCGAAGAAAAGAGAAAAGAGTTGTAAGTTTGTTTTAGTTCTTACAAAGATCAATTTCAACTACTTATATTTTTTAATATTATTATCTTATACTTTATTAATGGATTTTTTTTAATCGCAACATAGTCTTTTAAGGATTATGGAGTAACATTTGGTGAGCATAGTAAAAATTTATACGTTCAGGTGTTTTAGTAACTTAATTTTAAAGATTTCATTAAAAATTAATTATAATTAAACCTCCACCTTTATGTATCCCAAATGCCAATAAAAAGTTAATTTGAATTCTTTTGAAGAGGTGTTAACAAAGGGAATTAAAAAAACATTCCAGACCATTTAGATGATTGTGTACTCAAAAAAAGAGCAAACTTGCTATATCCACACATACTATCTAACATTTTTCACTGACATTGGATAACAAGAATCATTTTTTGACCATTGTTAAACTAAACATTTAAATATTTATTAGCCTTTTGTTTTTTTTTTTGTTTGTATTTTGTGTTTAGGATAAGTTAAGTGCTTAAACTTGTTTTCCAATTTTTTGATACTTTAGATTATAATTGTCTAACCTTTTGTTTAATAACAATTTAATGCACTCATATTGTTTAAGTGATATTTGCAGCAGTTATTGCAGATGAATGTTGCTTTCATATATATGTTTAAGTGTTATTACTCATCATTATGTCGCTAAGAATTACAAATTAATGTGTAAGTTTCCTTGCTTGACAATACGAAGTATTGACCACACTAAGGGACAAGCCCCGAAGCAAAGGATGGGAATGAGCATAATCAATACTTCTTTTACAAACTCAAAAAGGAAAACTATATAAGCTCATTTCATAATATCCACTCCTAATTAGCACATTAAACACATTACAATTCTATAAGTTACATTTAGGTAGCACCTTCTTTCAACAAACCAATAATGATGGGAAAATAAAATATGAAAACAACATCTTGCACAAATATGAAAGCACATTATAATAGGATTAAAACAAGAGCAAAAAATGCCTTAATTCTTTCTTAACTCCTCCCCTATTGTTTACTAAACTTCCTTATCATCACATACTCCTCCTTTACTTTAAGTAATTCCATCTTCAATTCAATATCATATCTTAGCTTTGTAGTTTTTTTTACATCATGCTACGATAATTCGCATTTCTCACATAACTACATTCGGAACCTAAAATATTGTCTCATTCAATGTATTGTACATATTTCTTTGTTTTTAACCATTAGTCTAAGTGCATCAAATTTTTGCTAGAGAATACAATCACTTCTTCTTCTTTTTTTTTTGAAAAATAAATACAATCACTTCTTGTCTCTTCCAATAAATTTATGATCAAATTACTTAAGAAAAACTCCCGATCAAATGTTGTCCAACAAATATAGACCCTTGATTGAAATATATCCTAAAGTTGGAATATAGGTTAAGAGCAAACTATAGACATTTGGGTGACAATTCTCAAGAGTTAAAGTTTTGTTAGTTTTAGGAAAACAAAGTACTATGGATAACAAATCCTAATTTTCAAACGTTAGGCGAAGGTGATGGGCTGGTTGAGCGATTTATGCAACCGTCTTTATTTCTAAGGAGCTACTTTTATGCTAAAGTATGTTCGACTCGTAGGAAGGGGGACTTGGTGTTGTGATGACGTTTAGACAAACTATTAGATAAAGTAGGACTATATTTTGTGTACAAATGTAAGATGTCATGTCTAACCAATAGTTAATTTCCACAGCGTTGAACTCAGTTGGTGTTCATTATTTTAGTGAAATATTTTATTACTGATTTGTATATGAAGGAAAGCCATCGTTTCAAATTGTTCAGAAGGTGAAATCGCAGCGCAAGAGGAACCAGGAAATATATGGATCAGCAATGGCACGTACGTACGACTTAAAGATGAAACAAATTCCCACAAAAGAAAGAAAATTGATTACAATCACATGGCGACCATAAATTTGGCTAACTGATACACCCACACTTACCGACTGGTAATGTAAAACGGTCGTGTCATTTATTATAGATATTAATTCTCCAAACTAGATGTACCGGTGTCTTGACCAGGAGGGAACTTACTTCCATTTGGTACAGCTAAAAACAGCTACCCGTGTCCAACGAGAAAATTTTACTCCACTGGAATTATTTATACGAGTAACAATTTAGGATTACCTGGTTGACACGCAAGTAGACATATTGTTGATAAGATTATTTGACACAATCCAGCCATGACGTGGACACAAACGGAATATTAAATATATCCTTGCGACTGGGTCAGAGCATCAATTGCTTATTCAAATTGTCCTCCGATTATGTCCACAATTCAGGTTTGACCCTGGACAATAGAAAAGCCACTATTCGGAAATATGGCATACTTTTTTCCCACAAATACCTACATCGAATTAAGATGATATCGACAAGTGGGCCTTGAATAGTCGAGTTGATATAACGAAGAGATATGAGGTTAAAAAATTTTGTGTTCAATTTCTTGTATTTATGTTTTTTTAATTAAATCTATCATACATGATTTACTTAGTATAAAATACCTAATTGATATAATTTATAGGCTATTGTGTTAATATAAAAATTTACCCAATACATATATAAAAAATAGCAACAATGGTTCCTTGTTTAAAAAAAAAAATTGTGGAATGTTTGCTTCCACATTAGTTTAATGAAAACCAAGAGTAAAAAGAAGCATTATAAACTGCATTGTCGACTTTGCTGAGAGGAAGTCGTGTTCTGTGTTTAAAAACCTTGCATCAAAGAGAATATTCTTCATTATATAATATATATACTACTTACCTAGACCCCACCTACCCCATGAAAATCCAACTCTCAACGATCAATGTATATATTTACTGGAAAGTGATAAATAATATTAAATTGGAAACCCTACTTTTGATGCATGCCTTGTAACATTAAGGTACTTGTAGTTCAACGTTCTGGATATATAGAAGTTGCCTATACGTGAAGAAGAATTTGTTGCTCTAGTGTAAGCTTAATTACTTTCTACGCGGACAAGAAGCTTGAAACGCAGTTAAGAAATTGATGTCTACAGAAGGCCAACCGTTTGCCGTTGGTAGTTTAACCTGATTTAAAAATCCGACACTAATCTTTCCGTGGGAAACCTACCTTCAGTATATCCATCGATTATATCGTGTTGTTAAGATCATGTAATGTCAAAGGCTCAATACTACAATATATCTTAGATGAAATCAATCAAAGCCCATTTGTTATATCTGACGACAGTCGTTTTCTGCATTTTATAACATCTTCATATGAATCGATGAATTTTGTATAAACAAAACATTTCATTTTAAGAATAAGCTTTTCACTTTATAGAAAATGTGTTCAGAAGAACCATAATAATATAATAAATTGCCGGAATGAGGGATTGATAGAGAAGAATATTGTAATCTTCCAAAAACGAATGATAACTGGCTTGAATAAACCATTTCTGTTTCAACTTTCATGGGTTGGAGATGAGCTCAGGTTGAAACAACCTAAAAGCCAACAACCCAAATTAATAGTTAGATCAGATGGAATAACGTAAAATATAACGTCCATGTCATTGGTTTCTCAAGTCCAAATAATATTATATAGTACAATGATGATATTGACCTTACGCCAATAAGCTACATGCCAAGTGGATTCAAATGACTAGTATTCCTCGTCAAAAGATGTCCACTCCTCACTGTCCACAATTTACAGCTTCCCTCGTAGACTCAGCTGCTATGGTAGTCGTCTCTAGCCGGCTCCTACTCTTCTCCAAACCTGTCAAAGTTTAAGTCTCATCTTTCTACCCCCTTAACCTTTTTCTTTCTCTAATTAAATTTCAGATAATTAGAGTATGTTTTTTTAAAAAATATAAAGAAAACGAACGAGCGTGATTCAAAAATAGGGGCAAAAGGCCGGAGACCCACACAGCACACACATATTATTCCATGTTTTTCACGGTGTGTAAAAGAAAATCTCCAGAAGGATAGAACTACAGTTTTCCAATGACGCGTCTTTTCTCATGTAGAATTTTCATTTTTTCCGTTAGCGTGAACACAGTTTTTGAACGTTTTCTTTTCTTTTTCTCCTCCTCCTCTTCTTCTTCTTCATCTTACTACTAATTCTTTCTTTTTTACCTGGGAGTTCCATTCTGATTGGTCTGAAGAAAATCTTAGATTGGCAATTCTCTGCAGCTCAAATTCTGGGAGGTCCGCTTCAAGCTTCAAAGCTTCTGTTCTGTTGGTTTATTCTATTTTGACCGTGGAATTCATGGAGAAGAAGTGGGAATTCAGTAGATTGGGGGTTTTACTGCCTTTTTTGCTTTACCAGAACTTGATCTTGTGTACGTCGCTGAATGATGAAGGTAAGTCCTTGGTGGTTTCTGGGGTTCTTTTTGTTTGTTTCTCACAAAAGTTAGGGGTTTAAAGAACGACGGGTTTTCTGGACCGAAGGTTTGGCGTTGCTGAAGTTGAGAGAACGAGTTGTAACTGACCCATACGGTGCGTTGAAGAACTGGAAGGAAGATGTTGGAGTGATTGATCCGTGTTCGTGGTTTGGCGTTGAGTGCTCTGATGGAAACGTCGTAGTTCTGTAAGTTTCTATTTTGTATGTTCCGCTCAAATATTGACAACTAGAGAGAACAAAATCTTTTCTTTGGTTGAAACTAAAAAGGTTCGCACTTCGCAGAACTATAGTAGTTATTGTTAGAAGTTAATTCTCTTTCTTTCCTTTTTGCTTACTTTTGGAGACCCATTTCAGGCGACGAAGTTTGACATGTGTAAATTGGATGCAATTGTGCTCCCATAATCCAATTTCTTTTACCTCGTGAAATTTGTAAAATAACACCTCGCCGGTGGGTTTTGGAATCATCTATAATTTTAAACTAAATTTCTGGAAATCCTTTTTTTTTCCCCTCCGGTGCCACTGACATTCTTTTTAATGACGCTTCCTCTTGCTAATTCATATAAAAATGGATCTCACGTGCAGGAACTTAAAAGATCTCTGTCTTGGAGGAACACTTGGACCTGAGCTCTGTAACCTTGTTCATGTAAAGTCTATGTAGGTGCAAATTGGTTCTAGTTGTTTGAGTTCTCCAGTACTTTCAAATGCTTTATGCTCTTCTTAGCAATTGTCCCTTCAATTTTGAATGTAGCATTCTCCGGAACAATTCTTTTACTGGCACAATACCTCAAGGGTTTGGAAAGCTGAAGAAGTTGAAGGTGCTAGATTTTCGATACAATAACTTCAGTGGGCCACTCCCACCCGACCTTATCAATAATCTCCCTATGGCATTCCTGTAAGTGGAAGTTGCTACCAAACTTTATTCATCATGTTTTCCTTCTATCAGTGTAACTTCCTGCTTGTATTGCCGTCTCTTGGACAACAACGGGCTTCTAGGTAGCTTATCACCTGAACTTCAGACGCTTTTTGAACATCAAGTAGATGAAAACCGGCTTTATGATGCAGACAAAGGCTTATCTAATGATAAAAGATTCATTATGCAGTATGTTTCCACTGTCAACTTGAAGATATTAAGCCTAAAATGTATTTTAAGATGGGATTTCTTAAGATATTGAAAGTTATCGTGTTATTACTTCTTTATTTGCCCTTTTTGAGATTTTGATTAATTTGTTCTTTGCTCCCTAATTTTTTTTTTTACTCTACCAAGTGATCTCGTTTCCTATATTGTTTGATAGGAATGTAGCAAAATCTGGAAAAGGAATTCAAAAGCGACAACTGAAAGCGACTGTCACCTCTTCTGCAAATGAACCACCAGTGTTAATTGATGATTTTGTCAGGTACAGATTATGGAAATCACCATCCCCACGGGACATTCTGCCAACACCAATTGTGCCTAGTCCTCCCCCAACTCCACACAATCCAAATGCATCCTCCCCATCTGTAAATGATTCTAAATCACCCTCCGCGGCACCGACCTTCTCGAGTATTCCCACAAAATCACCTAAAAGTTCTCCAAAAGTTCATCGAGTTCTGATAGTTGTTGGAGCCGTAATGGGGGCTTTATTTCTTCTTATCTCGGTCATCACGATATATGTATGTAAATCAAGTAAAGCCACAGTGAAACCTTGGGCCACAGGGTTGAGTGGGCAGCTTCAGAGAGCATTTGTAACAGGTAATTCTTCTTAGAGAATTATGTATATTGTTTACGTAACTGTATGCGTGGACCAGAAACCTGGTGTAGCAACGCTGCTTTTCATTACATTTTCTGGAACCATTTAAGTTGTGAATATGTTAAGAGATAAATATTAATTTCAATTTGTAATATTGGACTCTTGATTGCTATTATGAAAATGAAATGTAGCATGAAATCCTGATTTCAATATGTGTACGGCACTTTTTATACTCGATTAAATAAGATGATGATTAGAGTTTCCTTCTTTGTTCCCTTCTGTTATCCCCTTTAAGATTACATGTTTTGATGTTGCTCTACCTTGTGATTTTATACGAGTTTTTCTGTTTCAGGAGTACCAAAGCTTAAAAGATCTGAGCTTGATGCAGCTTGTGAAGATTTTAGTAACGTTATTGGTTCTTCTCCAATCGGTACACTGTACAAAGGGACCTTGTCCAGCGGAGTTGAAATAGCTGTGGCATCGGTTGAAGTTAAATCTGCCAAAGATTGGTCAAACAATTTGGAACTTCAGTTTAGGAAGAAGGTAATTTTGGTGAACATCCTGGTGAATTTAAAGCTTGGTGATGTATTTGACTTTTCTAATGCTCTCTCCCTGGTTCTTCAGATTGAGACATTGTCTAAAGTGAACCATAAGAATTTTGTCAACCTTCTTGGCTATTGCGAGGAAGAGGAGCCCTTCACCAGAATGATGGTTTTTGAATATGCTCCGAGTGGGACACTATTTGAGCATTTACACTGTGAGTATATTGTACACTCGTGGCATCCTTCAGCACATATATACTGAACTGAACTTTGATGGACGAATGAAGACAGTTTCTGGAGAAGTACAATTAAATTCTGAATTTAGACATGACGATGTTTGACTCCAGAATAGAATACCTTCATAGATTGTTATGCATTTGTGTCTCAACCTATTAAGATTTATGTGGATTTTCTTTTGAGGTGAAAATATACACTTGAATATGTGTTTTACTTTGACACAAGACCTTGAGGTTACCATAAAAATCTGCTGTCAGGTCATTTTGACGTTAACTATTTGTTCTTTTTTTCCCATAAACGTAACACGATGAAGTTTTTGTTTGCTTGTTATTTGTACTTGTACTGGCAGTCACCTTTTATTTGCTGATTTCTGGTATATTTGCAGTTAAAGAATCTGAGCACTTGGACTGGGGAATGCGGCTCAGAATTGCAATGGGCATGGCTTACTGTCTTGAGCATATGCATCAGCTCAACCCTCCGATTATCCATAACAACCTAAACTCTTCGGCCGTCCGTCTCACAGAAGACTATGCTGCCAAAATATCTGACTTAAGCTTTTGTAGTTGGATGACTGCAACTCGGATGGAAGCATCCAGGAAGAAACTGTCACACACATCATTGACAAGTACAGAAAGCAATATTTACTGTTTTGGTGTAGTGTTGTTTGAAATGGTTACAGGGAGGGTTCCATACTCTGTGGATAATACCTCACTAGAAAACTGGGCATCAGACTATTTGAGAGGTGACCAAACCCTTGGAGAAATAGTAGACCCAACTCTAGCCTCTTTAGAAGAGGAGAAACTAGAGAGTATCGGGGAAGTTATTAAATCTTGTGTGCACCCCATTCCAGAACGAAGACCTTCAATGAGTGAAGTCAGTGCAAGGTTGAGGGAGATAACAAAAATAACACCTGATGCAGCTATGCCAAAACTCTCCCCTCTTTGGTGGGCAGAACTTGAGATTATGTCGCCTGACGGTAGTTAAAGTAGGAAGAACAGATTACTAGTTACAGCTACAATTCTCCCCAGTTGGTGATGAGGGACTAACAATTTAGGAGCATAATCATGAGGCAGAGATGTTTGTACATAACTCTTGTATCATATCATATGGGGTGGAAAATGTTTCTCTTCTCTTCAACAAATTTGTTTTGATTCTACAGGGAATACAGCAGATATTGATTGTTCTTTCCGGCACTGCTGTATCTCCCACCCTTCAGAGCCTTCTTTTGACCATTTAGACAAGCAGCGGTAGACCAAATCAATTTTTTCTTACAATTCCAACCCATTGAAGGCCATATACAAAGATTCTCCAAGGACCTTGCGGTAAAGGTTAGAAGCAAATTCAAGAAGGGCTCTGTAATTATTGCTCCTACGTA
>JANIHZ010000208.1:41020986-41032508 GCA_027478365.1 Erythroxylum rufum | reverse complement strand
TCCTTCTTAATCATTCGTTTCATAGGTAGCCTTAATATTTTGATTAAGTAGTTTTTTAATTAGTCTATTCACTTTATTATAATGGCATATGTGATTTATTCTTGTACTGAGTGTTTTTTTTGTCTTAATTTGTGTATTTATTTACATATTTTATTTTGTATTGTTAATCTTTACCATGTTTTTAAGATATTATATCACATTTTTATATATTTAGTTATACATATTTATTAATGTTTTTTATTATTATTACTTTGTACCAAGCAATCTATCATGTAAGAGTAAAATTATGCCAAATCTTGCGTTTCACCTTGTCGTTGTTGTAGTATATATTTAATTAATAAAAATTAATTATTAATAAAAATTATAAATAATTTAATTTTGCTGAATAATTTTATTTAATTTTTAATTTCTAATTAAATAAGAGAAAATAAATTTAATAATTAGTAATAAACATAATTTAATTTTAATAGATCTTTTATCTGAACTTTATTGAGCAGTCTAACATTTTTGCTTAGAATAATGGAAATGATTTATCTCAGCCTCCATATATGGCAAAAAGGGAGGAGAAATTGTTCAGTAATCTCGTGTGATATCGAGAAAAATTTAGCAATATCTAACAAATTTTTTATCCATGCATGCCACGTATTCATTTGAAGAAATTATTGATATTATTACAAATAATGATAATTTAACACAAATATTTGTTTAAAATCACTTTAATTTTAGAAAAGTTTAAATCTTATCTCGAGATTAGATTAACCATGTGCTGTACCTGTGATGTTCTAACTGGATTAAATTCTGTTATGTGTTGGCATTCAAAGCTATATTATCAAATGATCCTCCCTAACGATGGACCGGTTGCACTAACCAAGTTATGTTCTTGGGCCTCGTTACGTTGGATTTTAAGTTCACCGGAAGATAAATCTCACAAAGTGTTGGGCTTGAACCATATAGAAACAATTGTCAGTAAACACTTGCCTAATGAAAGTGACATAGCCAAGCCCGTCCACTATCAAGCTGACAGCCGTATGATGTCAACGATGGATTTTATACAACATACCAACTACCAAGAAAGTTAAAAGATAGGAAGTAGACTGTAGACCTTCGTAGTAAAGAACTAGCTTAAGTCTCCTTGTCACGCCTAAACAACTTGGGCATTATTATGCATGTTAAAAGACTAACCAAAAATCTATTAAGTGTAAACTGAAACTTTACCTCCGGGTCTTTTTGAAGAATCTAAGAAAAGACAGTTTAAATAACCACAACAATGTAAATTATACGCATATGATGGACAGGAACAGCCGATTAAAAGAAAATTGCAAAAGCCATACACCATAAGAGGAAAAAGCTGATGCTAAGCTCTTGTCTCCAATAAGCCTGGAGAATTTTCCACGTCAATGTCTCCCATTCCCGTGTCTTCCTCTTCCTCGCTATCTTCATCGCCGCTAACTTCCTCGTTATCATTGAGTAGTTTAGCCATGTGCTCTGCCAGCAGTTGATCATCTCGTTCACTCACCTGCATTAAGAACAAAGTCAACCAATAAGTACTAGAAGCAAAGGACCCAAAGTGACTTTATTTTAACAAAAGACCACCTCTCAAGTTAGTAGTAGCTCATTGGGAAACCATTTTGGATAAATGACTCATAATACCAATCTTAACAATCAAAACATTGATACAAGAGGATAAACGCAACACTCACTGCTCTAGGAGCCTCCTTCACTGTAAGTTTCCCCTTGTGCTTAATTATTGCTTCAGTGCATGCAGCAATTGCGTTGTTCAGAATTGCTATCCCTTGCTCCTGTACAAAACAATGACAACAACATTTTTGTTTGAAAGTTAGGAGCCATTGGCTGAGAAATGGTATAGCCTTGTAATTACCTCCTAAAAGGTCAACAGCAACACTTAGACCCCAAAGAACAAAATGATAAGCATTAAGACCAGAATTTGTACCAAACACAAAATTCAGCCCAACAATCAACAAGCTAGTGTAGGGAAAATCTTACTCTTAGGGGAAAAAACATCCAATAAAAAAAGGTAACCAAATACAGCAAAAAGTTAATTTATCTGGGCCATCAAAGATAGGTCAATTAAGCTGGTCTTTTCTGATTAGAGTGAATCTTACAAAAAGTAGTTCAACTTTGGATTACAACCCTACAGGTCAACTGCTGCATGATACTCTCAGTGTTTTTCTCCAGGAATGTTAATCATTTCTCATGCACCTTGTTATTGGGCCACAACGACTTATATTTAAAATAAGTATGCGATAAAAAATTACCAACCTTATCCAGAGTTTGGGCAGTAAGAACATAATGCGGAGCAGCAACGTACTTTATTTTCACCGGGCAATCATTATTGCCTGCAGCTTCAGCCTTCCTCATCACATCCTGAAGATTCAAAGAGTAAGTTTCTGAATATAAATAAGCAATTTGGTACCTCCTTTGCAAATCTTAGGTACATGTATTGTATAGACACATCAACAGAAGAGTAAAACAAAGAAAGAAATTAAGATGCAAAGATATGAATTGAATCAAACCTTAAGGTGAAGAACACCATCATATTCGAAGCACATCATTTCTATATCAGCTCGCAACTTCACTGGTTGTGGGGTCATTCTTCTCTTAATATTCTTTACTAATGCCTCTTTGATTTCCTCCGTTACAGCAGGAACCACTTTTGTTACCTGCACATTAACATAAAACCGTAATAACCAATAGAACAAGAGTCAAAATAACAGTTAATCAAGGAAACCACAGCTGTCCCCCTCGGGGACATCCAGTAAAAAAAATCATAAAGGATACCTCCTGTCCATCAGGGCCAATTTCTTTAACTTCACGATTCAGTGAACTCAAAACTGAATCAGGGTCATTAACAATGACTTTGAATGCCTGGAAATGAGTTGAATTAGGCCTGGATAACACTCATCATAATGCAAAAATATCATGAACCACTAAAGTCCTCACCTCAAAGGCATGACCATATTTACGGTACAAAGGCCAGCCAATATGGATGTACAGATCCTGTTATCAAGAATAAAGTTGAATAAGTAATCGGATTACATCTAAGAACCTTTCGGACTACATCTAAGAACCTTTCACACACATTGAAGGATACTGAAAACTTCTTAAAGTTCAACTTCTGTACTAAAGAATGGGCGATGTGATAGAAAAGCAAGGCTCATAATATAAACAACATGACATGATAATCTTGATCAGCATTTTAGCCCTTCAACTAGTTGATCTAATATGACTTATGAGACCATGGTACAATCACCATTAACATCATGGTACAAGAATATAGATCATAGTTTTAAGTAAAGATACAAGTTCAAAGCAGGCCGAGTAGATTCAATTGGTCCAGCATGAAAATTCAAACCAGGCAGACCAAGGACAACAAATTGCAAACTCTTCTCCGAAACCCTAAATTTGAACTCAAAATTGCAACTGAATACGTCCAAATGAGTGTGCATAGTTTACAAACGCAGCTCCGCCAAGGGTAAATTCCGGTAAAAATTATTCCTTCAAAACCTAGAACATGTGAATTAAGCTAGCAAAGTATGGAAATCCAGATTACCTCCAAATCGATGCCCAAAGTCTCAGCGACATGTCGCATAATAGAATGGACAAGCTTGCTCTTATTGTACCTTTCCTCACAAGCTTGAATATCCTCTTCGCTAACTCTCCTCTTGCTCAAATCAATGTAGCCTTTCTCCTTATCAACACGAAGCACCATAACGGGTTCAATCCGACCCACCTTTATCAGACTGCTGACGCTGCGAATCCGACGGCGAGAGAGCTCCGAGAACAAAATCATACCTTCTATGTTGTTGTACTCTAGTAGTGACACGTAAGCACCCATGTCAGCGATGTTCTTCACTTGGATCATCACTGCCATGTCTACTTCCGGATATTTCGCTTCGTACATGCGACATGCGAGGTTTGGAGCCATGGTCGGAGGTCTTTGAATCTGATGATATCCAGGAAACAAAAATTTAGGGTTAGGGATTCAGAGTTGTCCTAAATAATCATAAAATTGAAAATAAAATTGAGCACGTACCGCTGATAAGAGAACACCAGCGAAAGAGAGACGGAGCAGAGCAAAGCAGCTAACAAGTGCTAGGGCGTTTCAATGTTTTTGTCTGGAGAACATAAAACGTCGTCGTCGAAATAGCTTCATTTCGATGGTGGGTACAGACACATCCAATTTGTATTTTGGTGAGGCCCAGTAGCTATATGGGGCTCGAGAATACGGGGTCAGGGTCCTTAGCTTTAACAGCAAGATGAACATAATTGTCGAAAGTCAAAAGTGTCTAAAAAGAATTTTCTTAATTTAATTTTTAAAAGTTATAAAATGCATATTATAATATTATTTTCATTAGTTATTAGTTGATGTAGCTAATGAAGCATTTTTTCAATTTGACAACTAGACACTTATATAATATTTGGTAGAGACATCAATTTGGACCGAAAGTAACTTATAATCCATAACGTATTTAATCTAAAATAAGTCATCTTTCATAATGACCTAATTTTTCATTAATAATGTTATTCCAAAGTCACCAATAACTTTGTTTTGTTTTTCCTTATTATGTTATTTTTTGTGCTTTTAAATAGTTTAAGATCATCTTTATTTGATTTCACATGTATCATAACTATGAAAGCCCATTTTTGCATATTTTGTCAAGTAAATATTATCTTCTTTTATGTATTAAATCCTTTTGAACTTTTCTTTTTGTTAAGGTTTTTCCTATTGTATATTTTCTATTGTTTCTAAAAAAGTTTTAATTCTTGAGTATAGTAGACAATAATGAAAAGTTCGTTTCTTCCACTTAGATGCTTATTCAGGTAATGTGATATGAAGTTTTAAATAATTTTTTGATTCGTTAATTTGATTTTCATTCTTTTACTTGCTTATATAAGGTAGAATCGAGAAATAAACATGTCTTTGCATATGTTTATTATTGAGACTTGTATTTATTCTTCTATTAATTGTACTTTCTTGGGTATGTATTTTGGTCCTTGTCTCTCGCTAATAATGTCAACTAAAATGGATGTATATAATTGTATAACTAGTTAGATCTCAACTTATATAAAAGATCTTTTACTCATTACTCATTTAAAACATTTTATTTGGAACCATGTGTCGAAAGAAAAAGGTAAGCTCATTCACTATATTATACCACACTACAAGAAAAGTTTGAATTAGCAACAGAATATTATCGACGGTAAACAAATCATAGCCAATTAATGACGGAAATAGTATATCCGTCGAAAAAGTTGTCTGGAAAATGAAAAAAGTGGGAATAATAAATTGTAGTTTGCCGACAGAAATTTCCGTCGGTAATTTCATCGGTAAGATGTAAAGTTGTGTGTTATCGTCCGTCGTCTGCCTCTGCTGAAGGTTTGAACGTTTTTAATTATAACAAAACGACATCATTTGGTTTAAAACCAAACGACGTCATTTTGTTATAATTAAAAATGTTCAAGCCTTCAGCAACAAAACGACGTCGTTTGGTTTTAAACCAAACGACGTCATTTTGGTATCCTTAAAACGTCTACTCGAGTCCCCTTCCCCTTGCACCCCCACTTGCTGTTTCCTTGTTCTTCCTCCTCCAGGTCTATCGCTCCGTCGTCCGTCATCTGCCTCTGTCGTGTGGAGCTACTGTGTGTTCTTCGTGGAACTGCTGCGTCTCTGGCCATTGTTGTCGTCTTCTCCAGCAGTTTTCATCAAGGTATTTTTGTCTTCACCGTGCTCTCCTCTGCTGCCGAAATGTGTGTGTCCGTGGTTGATTTTTGTGCTTGATTTGGAGTTAGTTTCATCATTGAGTTGGCTGCATTTATTTTGGTTGTTAATAGGTCATTGTTTGCTATTATGTATTAATGTTGGTGAATAATGGAAAAAAAATTATGATGCATACCAAGTGTTTGATGAAAGTTCTATTATGGATGACCATCATTTTTTCCTCGAAAAATTATAACAGCTGCATTTCTTTTAATGCACGGATTGTTTAAATTAAATTGATTGTTGTATAGTCAGTCATGTTAGTGAATGTGGCATCTTAATATACAATGTCGTGAGCACTTTAATATACAATGTCGTGAACAATTTACTTTACAATTTCTCTTTTGTTTATGTAATATATAATCAAAGCTATGTGCAATGTCATTGTTATTTGAAAATTTCATTTATTATATTCAGAATAACATTTTATGAAACTATATGCTATATGCTACAACTTTCAATATTTGAATTTAAAACAAGTTTGTGTCTTTATTGAATTGAAATAATAAAGAATTATAAAGAATTCATTAATTTAGAAAATAATATTCATACATTTAATATTCACTACAATTACTCATATAATTCATTTATTATATAGTCTATCATAAATAGTATTTATAGCTTATTCATCTATACATCTTCATTCCTATTTCTTATATAGACAAATTCTTTATCTATAGATATAAGCCAAAACAAGGTGATCAAATCCCATATCCAACTAAATTTACTTTCATCTTCCTTATCTTATTGGGAATTTTTGACTTAAAATGTGTTCTTAAACTTTGCAATATTAGTGGGTGAGGTGTATTAGCTTCACTTTTAACATGTTTCTTTTATTTACTAGTGAGCTTAGTGATTTAAGACATTAACTACCTGCTAACAATTTGTATTCTTGTTCATCAAGTCTTCAGATACCTTTAAGTAACTCATTTCACAAAAAGATTTTCAATACAGAGAGACTTGGAGCGTTATGCCTTTGTAACTATTGTAAGAGTTTATAAAAAGTTAGCACTTGAATTGTTTACTTAAACTTTTTTGTTGTTCATTTTTTGGAATTGGGTTAACACATTTGTTTACTTAAACTTTTATCTTAAAAAAATTAAACAGAAGAGATTCAACAAGGATGAGTTAAATTGTGCAAATTCAATTATAATGAGTTCAATTATTAAGGTTCTTTAGCCTTTTAGTTTAAGGTTCTTTATTTCTTCTAATGGATTAATTGAGTCGAATCAATTTCACAATTAGTTCACTAACTTCCATTATTAATCGTCCATCGTCTTCGATTATTTATCCGTCTAGGTAAGTTGTCAAAATTTTGTTCAATTTTAATGTTCTGCTTTAATAAAGAAGAATTTGTGTGAATGGAAGGAGAGCCAATTTGTGTGAATGGAAGGAGAGCCTAATGGTTGTGCTTCTAAAAAGTTTCAAAACATGGCGAAATGTATTAATGATTATAACTGGATTTTAAAATCAGATAAGATGATTTCTATTTAATTTCTTTAATTTCGTTTGCACTAATACCGTAAATGGGATTTGATTTACTGTAATGTAAGGTCTTAGAGATCGAGGAACTGATTTACTTTTCGTCTTTTAGCTACTCTTTGGCTTCCAACAATCTTTGAACACCCCAAAAACTTGAAATGTTCTAATCAAAGAGAGTGAATGAGTGAATTTGATCACACTCATCATCTACAATGCTGTTTTCCTGTATTATTATTGAAGGGATAGTCCTTGATGGTTTTGGATGAAGCATTTGTGTCTTTTAATGATTCGAATTGAGTTTTTTAATGAATCTTTTAGAATTATTTCTAGGCTAAATTGAGTTTTTTAATGATTTGATTGGGGTCATAGTTAGGCATTCTCATTATAATAGTTGAGAAATCTCCTGATATGTGTGTTGGTCTTGTCCATTCATCATTATCAATTATTATTCTCACTCTTGAAACAATCATTGATAGTGAATTAGGTGTAGAGTTCTTAGCTCATGCCAATTGTCATACTAAAACTAAGTTTACTTTCTATTATCTATTTTTAATTTAATGTTACTATTGATGTGACCTATCAAGGCTAGGATCTATTTTATATGTGTTGTATTTATTCCTAATCATTTAAATGATTTAATTTTTGAGAAAGAGTGTGCTTGTCCTCTTAACCCAAAGAGATTCCTTATTTACCAAAAGCTTCTATAGTGCTTTGGCTAGCAAAACTTTATTGATAAATTTGACATATTTGATTCTTAGACCTCTCTCAACTTTCAGAGAACATACATCTTACCAACTAACTTTTGCCTTTGATGCTTTATGCTCTTTTCTTAGTCTAAGTAAAGTTTATCATCATGTTTTTTATACTCTTAACCAAATTTCTAAGCTAGTGTAAATGAGAAGACTTATAATTATGCAAATTATTGAGGATAACAATGATTAATGAATTATTTTAGTATAGCTCATGACCTTGATTGATTATAATATTTCATACCAATTGTTTTAATATATCCCGCTTTCTAAACTGTGAACAATTTTGTTCTTGGTTGTAGGAACTCATTTGTTGGCATTATTTATATTTCGAAGGAGATTGAACAGAAGCTTTAGAAGCTTTAGAAGGTATTTAAATGACATTCATTTCCTTATATTTTTGACAATGACAACAATGATTTTCCACACATTTTAATGAAATTTGTATCAGTTTCTATATTTTTTAGTATAGGACCGTCATCATCATCTTCCTTCACGTACTTCAGGAAGATCCTTTTGCATGTCGGTTGAGGTACGTGATTTTGTTTTTTACTATGTTTTTGTGAACTTGGTTTAATTTGGGTATTTGTTTGCGGTTTGAACTTCCCTTTTGAGCTTCCTGCATTTTAATTTAAATGGCCTGCACAATGTGAAACTTGTTTGTGGTATGAACTTCGGTTTATCATTGAATTAATATAGGATGAGTTTGACTTATATTATAGTCTCAATTACCTTAATCATGTCAATTCGTTATTTCATTGATATTCTCTGAAATGATTAGCTTCTCTTTACTTTTCATGTGCGAATTTTTACATGTGTCTTTTTAAAATTGTATATCATTGTGATTTATCGATGCAATACACTAGATTCAGCTTTAAAATAATTATATTATTGTTCTATGACTGTAACAATTATTCTCATAATTGAATTCAATGTTTGTACTTAAATATGATATTCAACAAATCCTTTATTTCCTTTTGCATATATTGTGTAAAATATTGAATTCAAATTCAAATTCTTATATTTCTAGAAAATTCAATAAACAATGAATTTCAGGTAGAAATATGGGACCAAATAGACAATTTGATGCAATGCGGCCCAGGTTCAGACGCATGTTCGAAGGTACTTCCTGTGAAGGTGGACCATCACAGTCTCCCGCTGCAACTGAATCACCACATCCCCCTCTAGGACCTAGAGCTGCAGATGACCCATCACCTGTTGCTCCTTTTGCTACATCATCCACTACCCCTATAGCGGATGAAGGAGACGGCCGCCAGCCTGGAGCTGAGGGACCTGATGGAAGAAAGTACATAACAATTGTCAATAATCTGTAAGTGAAATCGCATGAAACACTATATATGTTTATAATTAAGTTATGACTTTAAATTTTTGCAAATGGTATAAAATCATTTGTTCTTATATTAGGTTGATTTCATCTGGATCGTGTTCTAGAAATATGACATCTAAATTTAAGGAGAGGATTGATCCTGAGGGTTATGTATGGAAGAATATCTCTCAGGCCACAAAGATATTTTACTTTCACAAGTTTGAGGTATAATAAAATTCTTTTTTTCTTTTTTAATTGATTTGTATACATTAATTAGATAAATATTATTACATTATAAGTTAACAATTTTTTTTCTTTTTATTTCAAAAATAATTTTTCTGGGATTCTGGTTTCAACGCGGTCATACATAAAGTATGGGAGAGGCTAGCTCGTACACGTTATCGCGACTTTATTGGTACGATATACAAGGCTGGTATACGAACACCTTATATTTCTGAGTAAATATGGACTCGTTGGCAAGAGTATTGGACATCAGTTGAGGCCCTGTCCATATCAGGGCATAACTCGAGCAACAGACGTGGAGGTCCAGGGGGAGACAGTCTTCCTGTGTATACGGGAGGATCAATTACCCACCACGAGCATGCAGAGAGACTTGTAAATATCTAAACTTTACACTTATATTCTAATTGTTTTACTTTGTTGTATTTCAATTTAAATAGATGTGTGAATGTTGGAATGAAATATGTGTATTATGGATAATAATAATGGTATAAATGTCTGGTGCCATATATAGCTGTGTTGAGTTATTTTCTTTGTTCAACAGGGGGGTAAATATCATAAAATGGAGGAGATTTTGCTGAAATTTTTATAAATTCTAGTTAACTTATAACATTTATTGTTATGCAGGAAAAGTCCGTAGGCATTAGGCCTACATCCCATCAACTGTTTTCGCACACACACTAAGAAGCATGACGGTGTGACATTCGTCAACAATCGATTTAGAGAACTGAATGTATGTGAAATTTATGCTTTAATATTCATTTCTAATAATTATCACTTGCTAATATAAACATTGCTTCCTAATAGGACCAAATACAAGAAAGCATTCAGCGACATTCTCAGCACGAACAAGCTGTTGATGAGAGTCAGACATATCTTGATGCAGTGGGTAGTAGGGATAATCGTGGAAGGATCTTTAGGCTAGGTCCATTTGCGAACACATGTTATTTGTAATCTTCTATGCCCAGTACAACAGCATCTAGTATATTACCGACAATGGAACAATACCATCAGCTTCAAAGCACAGTGCAGACATTGACAAGTCAATTGCAACAGACGATGGAGTACATGGCTAAGCTCCAAAATGACATGGAGCAGTTGAAGGGGAGGGTTAGCACCTAAGACCATCCGCGGTCACCAGGACAATATGGTTGTTGTAGTCATTTGGTTTGAATTACCAAGGACTTATTATGTACAATTTAATATTGTTATTATCAATGAAGAAAATTTTAACTTTATATGATCAATCAATTTTCTATTTAAACAATTTAAATATATAAACAAATCAAAAGATTATGCACAGATAATTTATAACTTTTGAAATAATGCATAAATCATAAGATTATGAAATAAAATTTAATTTCGTGATTTTTAAAAAAATTTAATATCTTTACCGATGGAATTTTATTTTTCGGTTGTAAAATGCATTATATTTACTGACGGTTTATCATAAACCATCGGCAAAATATAAGATATTTACCAATGGACATTCACTACCGTTGGTAAAAATAGAGACAGATTATTCTTTCCATCGGTAAATTTACCGACGGTTAATGCTTCTGATCGTCGGTAAAGAATGTCCATCAATAAATTTGCCGATGACCTCTTTAACGACGCCTTTGTTTGTTGATTAATTCCGTCACTAAATTATTTTACCGACGAAATATTAATGTTTTTCGTCGGTAATTTCCGTCGCCAAATAACCTTTTTCTTGTAGTGCCATATTTTTTTTTAATGTAGATTGATGAGTATGATGCAACTTTCTAAAAAGAGCCCAATCTTAGAAGATGCTTTGTCTATTGTGCTAAATGGAGGTAAGTTGTTTAAATAATCTAAATTTTGGGGTTCACTAGTTTTTTGGATTTTAAATCTTGATAATCTTATTGGTTTTGTGATAATTTATCTAAATTTGTAATAATTTTTATATTAAAAACTTACAGAAATA
>JANIHZ010000208.1:40771018-40782025 GCA_027478365.1 Erythroxylum rufum | reverse complement strand
GTTATTGTTTAAGGAAATCAAGTGAGGCAAGAGGAGCAAGAGGAACAAGAGGAAAGACATTCCTAAGCAAGTTATAATCAAGGAACTCAAGGTGGGTACATGTTTATAATAGAGTAATTAAGCCACTCATTGTTTTCTTTAAATCAAGAAAGATTTAATGTTTTAAATTGCATCATCCATGTTGCCTTATTTGCTTTTTGAATGAATTGTGATATTGTTATATGTTTACTACATGAATTGTGTTGAGGATTGATGAAAAGACTTTGAAAAGGGATTTTCTTCTAAAAAGGATACAAGTTTATGAAATCAAGTTTTTAGAAATGATTTTTGCAAGGTTATCAAGTTTATGAAAAGCAAGTTTTCAAGAAAATGTGCCATGTTAGGCAACAAGATTTCAAGATTTTGAACCACATATGTTATGTGGGTTTGTGGTAGTCTCCAAGAATCGTCACGTGCAAGTTGACCCAAGTATAGGCTTCTCCCGCCTGCCCGTTAGTGGCATGGAGCTCCCTCAGGGACTCCCTCAAGAACTTACGGCTACACAGGACCATTATATAGGAATGCATAGTGCGTCATGAATTTGGACATACCCAAACCAATATTCTGTGCTTATGTGCTTATGAACTGTTATTACGTCTGATGCATACATGCTTTATAATTGCTCATGAATTATTTACAAATCAAGAATTTGAGATGACGATATTTACATGTGAAATTCTTATGGTTTCGAAAATGTACATTGGCAATGAGTTTTAAAAATAGTTTTTCTTGTTCCTTTATTATAAACTTGTTACCCACGAGCTTTATAGCTCACCCCTTTTATCCTCCCCTAAGCAGGTGATGAGCAGGAGATCAAGTAGATCAAGAGTTATGGAATCACTCTGAATTGGCATATTTTGTATTTTCAAGTTACATTTTTTAAATTCAAGGTTTTAGTCACATTTCAAGTTTTATATGTTCAAGTATATTTTGTATTTTGGATCTTTAACTCAACTGAGGTATTATGGCTTGAAATGCCATTAAAGCTTTGTAAAACTCTTACTTTAGTTATTAATGAAGTATGTATTTGGATTTTGGAATTCCATGTGTTTATGCTTAAGATCTTTTTGTTTTGAGCTTAAATTAATGATGGTTGCATTTAGTAGAGTTAAAGTTGAGGTTGAGTGGATGAAGAGTTTAAATTTGCATTTTATTAAATGAGGTCTGCTTTGCACATCGCGACGAGACCCATTTGGTCGTCGCGGCCTCAGTCAAAATCACCGGTACGTCGCGACGAATGATTAATCGCTCGTCGCGATGTAATTCTCGCTGGCTCGTCGCGACGAACGATAAATTGTTTGCCGCGGCGTGATCCTCAGCTGCGCTCATCGCAGCGAAGTCCCAGACGTCGCGGCGACACCCACCTTTGCTCCCGAGTGACTTTTCTTTTAAAATTTTCAACTTCCAAGTCTTTCCACTCCGTTCAAGTATCATGTTTCCGTGTCCGATGTTGGGCTTCGGAAATGGGGTTCAACACATTTCCTTTTATGAAGCTATTATATATATTGACATTTGATGGTATATACTACATGTTATTTTAAGCTTACTTGAATCTCGAAGATGACATGCATGCTGATGGAGACAGGAGCAATGTCACAACAGTCCATAAAGGATTAGGAAAATCAGTTCTTTTGGAAAAGTCGTCAATTCCACAGAGCTCGTCTGGACATTCATGTATGTATGTCACTCGAGTATTGGTTTGTTTAACGATTCTCTAATTTGACAATATCTAAGTTCTATACTAATTGTGTTGTAGGTAAACCGTGTTCATACTGGAAGTTCATCTAGAGAGTTTGTCTTCCATCCTAAATCAGACAACTCATTCACTGTATCTTCTACAAGTTTAACAATAGCGGAAATGTTATTGCAAGAAGGTGTTAAAAACCGTACACGTGAGGGAAGAACTTTCACTGTTTCTATTGGTCCGTTCGAACATGCCAGAACCCTTCTCGGGAATCCAGACATCGGGGACTCATTTGCCTTTACCTACTCTCATGTCACTTGGAATCCAAGAAAATAATTATATCATTGTGATTTATCAATGCAATACACTAGACTCAACTTTAAATTAATTATATTATTGTTCTATGACTGTAACAATTATTCTCATAATTGAATTCAATGTTTGTACTTAAATATGATATTCAACAAATCCTTTATTTCCTTTTGCATATATTGTGTAAAATATTGAATTCAAATTCAAATTCTTATATTTCTAGAAAATTCAATAAACAATGAATTTCAGGTAGAAATATGGGACCAAAGAACAACGTGATGTAATGCGGCCCAGGTTCAGACGTATATTCGGAGGTACTTACTGTGAAGTGGATCATTATAGTCTCCAACTGCAACTGAATCACCTCCTCCCCCTCCAGGGCCTACAATTGTAGATGACTCATCACCTGCTACTCCTCATGCTACATCATCCACCACTTCTACATCATCCACTACCCTTATAGCGAATGAAGGAGATGGCCGCCAGCCTAGAGCTGAAGGACTTGATGGAAGAAAGTACATAACAATTGTCAATAATCTGTAAGTGAAATCGCATGAAACACTATATATGTAAATAATTAAGTTATGGCCTTAAATTTTTGCAAATGGTATAAAATTATTTGTTCTTATATTAGGTTGATTCCGTCTGGACCATGTTCCAGAAATATGACATCTAAATTTAAGGAGATGATTGATCCTAAGGGTTATGTATGGAAGAATATTTCTCAGGCCACAAAGACATTTTACTTTCACGAGTTTAAGGTACAATAAAATTCTTTTTTTCTTTTTTAATTGATTTGTATACATTAATTAGATAAATATTATTACATTATAATTTATCGATTTTTTTCTTTTTATTTCATAAAGAATTTTTTTGGGGTTCTGGTATCGACGTCGTCATATATAAAGTATGGGAGAGGCGAGCTTGTACACGTTATCGCGACTTTATTGATGCGATACACAAAGCTGGTGTACGGCCGCCTTATATTTCTGAGCAAATATGAACTCATTAGCAGGAGTATTGGACATCACCTGAGGCCCTGTCCATATCAGGGCGTAACTCGAGCAACAGACATGGAGACCCGGGGGAGACAATCTTCCCGTACATACGGGAGGATCAAATACCCACCACAAGCATGCAGAGAGACTTATAAGTATCTAAACCAATGTTATGAATACCGTACCGGATTTGATACCGGATTAGGCTCTGGAACGAAACTGTACTGGTACCAGTCGGTACCGGGTACTGTTTCGGGATATTTTTTAAATTTATAAAATAGTCCCTAAATTTTTTAAAATTTACAAAATATTCCATATTGATATATTATACAGCTGTAATATACTTTGCTAGTTTACTCTTTACAATTTGGTTTTAATATTGAATTTGATTTTAATTATCAAACTCAATTTTAATTTCACAAACTTAATTGCAATTTCACAAACTGAAACTCAATTTCAATTTCATTTTCACAATCACCAATTCACCATTCCAAACTTTATTTTCAATCAGACCAACAATGACCAATCACCAATCAATTTTAATTTCACACATTCGGTACACTTCCACAAGGCAAAATGACAAAATTCAATTTCAATTTTCCCCAATTCCACCGTCATCCGAAATCAATCTCTACAATTCAATTCAATTCCACAATTTTTTTTCCCTCATTCTCAGCCAAAATCGACAGCAACAACAACACCAAATCAATAACAACTCAACAACACCTAGGATCACAGAAGCAATCAACAACAAAATTCGGTGAGGGTCGGGTGGGTCTTTCTTCGGTGGTCGTGTGCTGTGTTGACGACGAGGAGGATGGAGGAGAAGGCGGCGAGGACCGGCGAGGACCGGCGAGGAGGGAGGAGGGAGGAGCAGATCCGACGACGGCGACACCAGATCCGACAAGGGAGGACGGCGACGAGAAGGAGGAGGAGGAGGAGGAGAAGAGGGACGCAGAGGCCACGACAAATGAGGGGAGAAGAGGAGGAGGAGGAGCAGCGGCGGCGACAGGCGGCGAGGCAGACGACAACACAGGTGGCGGCAGGTGAGGGAGAGAGAAATCTGAGATTCTCAGAGGGAGAGGGAGAGTCGGCAGCAGCAGATGTGAGGGAGGGAGAGAGACAGTCAGGGGGGGGGGTTGGGATTTTTAGGGTTTGATTGTTAAAATTTGCAAATTGGTCCCTGTCCACTTCTTTTTTTGCGGATTTGTCTGAAACTTTCCGGAATTTCAGCCGGAAACAACCGGTACTAGCTGAAATTTTGTCCCGGAATATATGAACCCGTTCTGGTACCGGATTCCAGCCAGAACGGAACGTTCCGGCCGGTACCGTCCAGTACAGAACGGTATTCGGTACATTGGTTTTAACGCAGATGGCTAAAAAAATTGTCAAATCAACTTATGGCTAGGGAGGATATTCACGAAATACACATATAGAGGAGTGTGCCGACGCAGTCATGGAGAGGATTTTAAGGAGGCTTTAAATTATCGTGTCATCGCATAGGAAAAAGTGCTAACAGAGGAAACTTTTGAGAACACTTATAAACTATTTGTCTTGTGATTTTGTTGCTACAGGATTGGAAAAAGAAACAAGCGCAGTGAATCAAACAGTGGACGGCGCAGGAGGGTTTGAGCTTTGCAAAGTTTATTTGTCTTATCAGCTACATTGTTGGCACTGGGAAAGAGACGAAGAGCAAGAACCACGTTGGCGCTGGAGGATTTTAATCTTATTTTGTCTTTGTAATGAACAAGCCGGCGCAGTCATGGAGAGGGGCATGAAAGCAGAGAACAAACGCTAAACAGTGGACGGCGCAGACAACTTGGAGCTAAGCTTTACTTTCATTTCAATCGCTCCACCACCTTAGCATTAAGAGGAAAATAGGGTAACATTAGACTGTCATTTTACATGACATCTATGACATATTTTTGGGGCATAAAAATGCAGATAATAGGCTAATTTTTTGATACCGGTTCAACGGGGATATCGACGCCAAGTTATGGTTAAACTATTTTTGACATTTTAAAGTTGTGATTTATTTTCGGATTGCTGTGTTGTTGATATTAAATTTGATGGTTTTGAAACTAATGATCTTGATATATTATTATGGTCATTTTATTTCTAACCTATGGCTAAAATATTGATTGTAATCCATAATCGTTACTTTTAATATTTGAGGGTAGCATCTGAAGATCGTTAATCGTTAGGAACAACATAACTTAGGTTAGATAACCTGAATATGTGAGGTTATTGCCTATATTGATCGTTTTCCTATTCCTAATGCGACTGCCAAATTGAATCTAGAGATCGTATCCTAGGTTATTCGTTAGTTAGATTTAATCATTGATCATATCTTAGTTAAATACAACCTAAGGGAAAACATAGATTTTTAGAGCGTTCTATTATTCTCAGATCAATAGTTCGAAAAGAATCGTAAATACTTTAACATGACGAAATATGCTTGATTGTGCTTAGGCTGAGATTAACCCTAGAATCTTACCTCACTCATACTCGACACTTTTCTCATTTTCGATTATTTGTTTTAATTTGTTTTCAATAGTTTAATTTTACTTTAATTTTCTAAATTGTTTTAAAACGAAAACCCCCTTTATTTTCCTTGCATCAATTAATTTCATTCTGAAAATTAACCGAACATTCCCTGTGGATTCGATTCCGACTTACCATAACTACAAATTTTAGTGTGCAGAGTTAGGTAAATTTTGCAGTGCACTCGACACGCGCTGTCAGATGGTCATTCACTGAGTTTGCAAAACTCACCCAAAATTTGCAAATATTTTTCAGGATCAGAAGAATACCCTGCTAGGCTAATGAGAGTATACCAACAGCTTTCAAGTGAAGGATAGAGGTCGGGATCAGTTCGCGTTTGCATTGCATTTCTTTATTTTATATTGAAGTGTATATTCTGCAACTTTTTGTATAAATTTGTATTTTGAAATGAATCAAGTGTTTTGTATTTGTGAAAACGCCCGAATGGCTATTGAAAATGTTTATGAATAAATGTGGGCCCAATTTGAGTATCGATTTCCGCACATATTGTGTTTTGTGATTAAAAAAATGTATCAATTTTTGACTGAATGAGTGTTTTAGCATGCCACCCTCGCGGGGCACGGACTTAGATATCATCTACGATGTCGAGTTCGGGTCATTGCGAGAGTAGGGTGCTACAATTTCATCTTAAAGTAATTCTTTTTTCACATATTTATGGAAGTGATCTACTTGTTTTAAGCTATATAGAAATCGAAAACTTAATTTTACTAACATATGTCCTACTTTGTTTCCTTGTCTCCTAAAGAATATAAATACTACAAAACTTGCTTTTTATAACATGTTGGCCGAATGTGTGATTTATACGTTAATAGTTTAATTAAACTTTATCATTATCTATGTTGTCACTTTTCATTATAATGTTACTAAATCCACTCATTACATCTTGAATAGTATGCAAAAGTGATACCATAAATAATAATGACTTACTTGAATCTTTTGTGAAAGAATGAAGCAAATCACACATTTAACCAATGTCTAAAAAACTTATTTCAAAATTATATCAATATTTGGTGGATCCAGATTAACCAGTTGTGATGTCATATAGGCTAAATTGATAGCCCAATTATTAGGAACTTTTGTAAACCTAATTCTTTTAAGGATTAGGATTCTACACACATTTTTTTGAAAAATGTTAAAGTGCAATGTGATATTGTAGGTAACGACAAGGGCATATTTAGACCTTTTAAAAACATAAGGTATAAGTCAATCTTAGACTAACATGCTTCATATGTCATCTTTCAAACAAAATATGATCTTTATATTTATTTTGGATAAAGAAGATTATATTTTCTTAATAAAAAATTCATGTTTATAGCTGTATTTCAACTAATGATATCTATGATTCTTCATGTGTTGTTAAACATTTTATTTACAAAAGACATCTAATAAAGGGAAACTCATCCATATTGTGGCACAAGAGATCAAGCCACATCTTTATAGAAAGAATTCAAAAATAAAGAAATTTTTAATAACTATTGAATTTAGTGACCTAGAGATATATGTTGATTGTTGCAAAGGCACGTTGGTTAGAATAAAGAAGTAGTCAACTTATAATTGTGATCTTTTTGAAATCATTTATATGTGGACTGTATCCAACATTTATAATTCTAGTTATTTTATGACTCTTATTGATGATTATTCTCGATATAGATATACATTCTTAATTAAAGAAAACTTTAAAGTTCTTAACTTATTTAATATTTTTAAGACTAAAGTTAAGAATCATCTAGGAAAATCAATCAATGTTTTAAGTTGATAGTAAAGAAAATTATTATAGAAAAATTAGGTTCATGAAAAAAACATTTATTTTTCAAATAGTTGTACTCTTATGGAATAATAACTTAATTTACCATGTTAGTAGGATCATACCCTAAATCACATAATAAGGAATATGCATAACAAGACTAACCTCTCAAATTACCTTTGGGTGAGGCTATTAAAATTGTTTTGTACATTCTAAATAGGCTCTTAAGAAAATTATTGTCTACACCTTTTAAGTTATGGAAAAACTAGAAAATCAGTCTCAATAACCTCTAAGAATAGGGTTTCCCTAAAAAGTTAAAGTTGTATAATTCTTATGAAAATAAATTGCATTTTCATTCTACTCAGTTATTATTCTATAGGTTATCTAAACCATTATAAAGGTTGTAGGTACTATTATCGAGGAGGATCTTCTGGAGTCACAAATAGCTAGGTTTATATAATGTTATGTGTTTAACAAGGTATCTTATTCTCAAATGTCAACAGATAATATGGTAAATACGACTATAGTTTATATCCTTCACGTATTCAGTTAAGGTTTAAAGATTTTATACTTGTCATTACCAAAATTAAAAATCTACACATATATATAATGAGGTTTCTATGGAACATAATAATGTTGAACATATTCAATTAAGGAGATCCAAGAGGTTTAGTGCATCATTTGATTTTTTGGTTTATCTTAATAAGAATGAATATAGTAGTGGACATGTCATTAGTTTATTTATATGTATATATTGTTTCTAGTTCTTATGTAAATTTATGGTAAGACAAAATAAAAGATGAAATACAATCTATAAAACACAATCATGTATGGGAACTTATAGATTTACCTTAAAACTATGAAAATATTACCTAAAATAAGTTTATAAGACTAGGAAAGGACTCTTAAAGTATGGTTGAGAGGTTTAAATCCAAATTGGTTATTAAGATTTCACTAAAAGAAAAAGATTTTAATGCCAATTTCTCTCCTATATTATATAAAGATGCATTCAGAATGATCAAGCTAACAATAGTTCATTATGAAATGGAGCTATATGAAATAAATGTTTAAACTACTTTATTAAACAAAGACCTTTATATAAGTCTATATGGTACTCCACTTGTGTTTAATGCAAGGAAGCTAAAGAAGATAGGAATCACCTATATTTCAATTGTAGATACTCAAAAGTAGTATGGAGTAGAATCCTACACCTACTAGTAGAAGCTAACCACTCATACGAATGGAATGAAACATTGAGTTGGATCATCAATCTCACCAAATAAGGAAAGTAGAATGGGTTGTTAATCAAAACAACTTTCACCACTACCATCTATACTATTTGGAAGTAAAGAAATAACAGGCTATACAAGGGAGTTAAAACAAAAAAAAAATGCAGAACTTACTCACCCTGGGAATGAAGAATATATGGAATCTATAATGCTTGTTTATCAATCTTTAAGACCAATCTTGTATTTTTAATTATGTTGTAAGTTGAATGTTAGATAGCCTATTGTACTTCATTGTAATGTTGAACTAACTTTTGCTAAAGTTAATACAATTTCAATCATTTTCTGAAAAAAAGTTTCTAGTCAGTGGTATTTAAAGTGTGATGAGGTAATCACCTAATCTAATGTTATAGAAAATAAAGTTGAGAGATGTTTTTCTTTCTTTTGTATTCGAATAATGACACAAATGAATGACTACTTAAGGATAAGGAATTAATATACCGACTCTACAAAGTTAGGGGAAGCAAGGTCATTTTTTGTAAATAATGTCTCACTTGAATAAAATAACTTGGGCATGTTAGATGAGGATAAATAACTTTTTTCCACGCATTTTGATATCAAAGATTGTAGTGAAGGATTTTTTGTCCTAGGTATTCAAGTTTATGGGGACATATCTCAAAACATGGTAGATCTATTTCAAAGAGCATATATTAAGGGTGTTTCTTAAATATTCAATATGAAAATTATAAATCTTATGCAACATTGATCTTTTATAGAGATATTTTCTTTGGCACAATGTCTAAATAATAAATTTAAAAGAGAGGTTACGAAGAATATTCCTTATTCTAGTACATTTAGTAGCCTAATGATAGACTATGAAGTTGATATTTATCTAACCTAGGTATAAACCATCGGAATGTACTTATATGAGTGTTTAGATATCTTCAAGGGGAAAGGATTATGTATTAATATATGAGAAAGTTGAGAACTAAAATATTATTGGACATATAGATTGTAACTTTTCTATGTTTAGAAGATAGAAAGTCCATATCATATTACACATTTATGTTAGAAGATGGTCTTATTTTATGAAAAAGTGTTAAGTAGCCACTTGTGACCATTCTTACTATACACATTGACAAAGATATGGGGTTGTTTCAAGAGTAGTCTAGCTGAGAAATTTGACTCTTGAACTATTTGTAATTAATTTAGTTGCTTAGATCTATCTAGTTGTACTCTGATAATCTTTTTGTAATGTTTTTTGGCAAGAACAGTAAGAATATCTTTGGATTTAACTAGTTAAAGGTCAAATGTTTGACCATAAAGGAACTTATATAAAAAGGTGACATCTTAGTGAAGCATGCTTTGACTGAGTCTTAATCACTATAATATATATTTATTTAAGTCTATTTATTTTTGCTTAAATAATATCATATTTGTTTATTTTTATAATAATTTCTTTACAGTTTGGTATTCATTTAGTTTATACTATTTATTTTTTAAAAACTCAGATGCTTGGAAAATTTATAATTAAATAAAAGGGTAAAATTATCCTTAAGAGCTTGAAGTTAAATAATGCATAGAAAGAAGCCAAAATAGTAATTATAACTCTTAAACCTTCTTCATGCATTCTATTAACCCTGTTAGGGATATAAATAAAAGGTTAAGTTGGTTGGAAGGAGGGGGCAACATTAGAAGATAAATGAGTTAAATTAGGATAGCTATTTATTGAGAGTTAGGGATAGTATTACAGATATCATACTAGAGCTGGTTCTTATTTTGGCATTGATATGAGGCAGTACTTATACCAATCAATTATAGATATTGTTTTAGATAATTTTTAAAAATTGAAATAGTGTCTTAATTTTATAAAATTACAAAATAGTCTCTTAATATATTTTTATAAATAAAACATAAACAAAACACTAAAAAAAAGAGAAAACTTGTGTAAGCCATTGTACACAATAAGCAAAAATGGCTTTACTATAATAGCTCAATCCCAAAGATTAAATCATAACTAAAGAAACAAAGCATGATAATGTATATCTTTTGTCAATAAAAAACTTTCATGCGTCATCAATCTTTTAAATTTAAATGACCATAATATGTTAGGTGATGAAGAAGTAAACATATTATAACATTAATTTTTTTCAATTTATATAATAGTTTGCTTTTGTGATTTGTGAAAAAGAACTAACATTTATAGATGATATTACGTATGACACATTGCCATTCGTGCTAGAAGCTGCATGTTATATTAGCTCAGTTTGTGTTTGATTTTATGGTGTGTCTGATAGATAACAAATATTGAAATCAAAACTTAAAAGGCAATAAATAACATATATAAGTATATATCCAAAAAGACAAAATTGCTGTAGCGACCCCTATGTTATACGAAAGTAGCTAATTAAACCCTGAGATATAAAATGTTACTCTATT
>JANIHZ010000208.1:40740771-40752314 GCA_027478365.1 Erythroxylum rufum | reverse complement strand
TTACTCTATTTTTCTGAGTAATGTCTATAACTATAATTTATAATGATCGATAAATTAAAAACTTTTAATTGGTTTTTTAAAGTTGAAAATATCATAGAAATTTTGAACTTAAAAAGAAATAAAAAAGAGAAGGCCTCAATTCTCTGGAAAAAAAGAGAGGAGGGGGAATAATAATCATAGATATTGAATTCTATCTTTAATTTTCTTCACCCCCTTAGTAATAACTAAAATGAAAAAAAAGGATTTACCCGGTATAAGATATCACATTGTTCGAGGAACCCTAGATGCTGTCGGAGTAACGAATCATCAATAAGGGCGTTCTAGTGCATTGTAGATTCCTATCCAAGACTTATATCATTTGATACCTGGTTGATAGTAAACAATTTTTGAGTGACAAGAAAAAAAAGTCTCTAACCAAAAATAACACTTGGGCTAAGGGTTAAGTTGGTAATTTTTTTACATCCCCCCCGGGAGCCCAGGTATCATATACACCTCCAAAATAAATAGCCTTAAAATTTATTCCTTCCTAAAAAAGCATATAGTTTTTCAATTAAGATGGAATGATTTTTTAAATAAAAAAAATCAATAATATCAAATTATTATGTCTCCTGTTTAGACCCATTCCTTAGCCTGAAAGATATATGGCCATGAAATAGAGGGATTAACAAAGTCTCGATAGTTAGCTCTCGATCTTCGAGCCAAAAAACAACGTCGATGAAGACGTGTTAGTGCGCTATTTCGCGGTTAGGAATTTTCGTGCTTATCCTAATTGTTGGTTCAGTTTATGCATGCCGAAAGGAGCATGAGAGTGGTCTTAGCTCTTGATGGCATCTTTTTCTGGAAATCCTAGCTATTCTGAGCATGATAGTGGGGAATCTCATTGCTATTACTCAAACAAGCATGAAACGTATGCTTACATATTCATCCACAGGTCAAATCAGATTGTAATAGGAGAAAGGTTTCACATTCTGTAGCCTGAAAGATATGTGGCCATGAAATATACTTTTATGTTATCTAAGGCCAAGAAGATTGAATTAACAGAAATAAAGTTTCACAAGAAAAGTAAATCCGAGAAGTTGATTGGTAAGATTCGTAATTTAGAAATTAACACAAAAGAAATGAAATTTGAGCAATACAGAAACACAATGAAAATCAATCGAGAGAAATTAGCCAATCATAAGGAAAGGGATTTTACTTATCATTAATGCTAACCTAGCTGATTATGTGTCAATGGATTGTCGGTTCTAGACTATCCTAGGGCTAATTACTCTTTCTTGAGTTATAAACATCAAACTCTAAATTATAAACTCTAATCAGAATATGGAATTTGCAATCTCTCAATCACAAATTATCCAAAACCTAATTAGATCTGAAGCACTCTAATAAACTATTAGAACATCCGCACAATTACCAATATGATTTATCACGGTTTCTATTAAATCACCTAGCTCTCATTAATTCGATTTAATCATTTTTCATTCAGTTCACCCTCTCAGTTCATTACCGAATTATGCAAGAATGTAATTTAAATGTCAAGTTTATTCACCCCTTTCAATTGTACACACATATTAATAATTATTTGGTCATTCAAACTTTGTAACTATTCCTAAGTACGTTTTCATAAAAAGTTAAGTTACTTACAAGTTTGGTAAGTTTTTATTAGAAAATTTTTAATTACCTTTTTATGGATATGGACCTAGTCTTTTTACACGGAGGCAAACATTGATGATAAATGTCAATTTGGTTACTCGACTAAGTCATTTTTTTATAAAGTTGCTTGGTTGGAATGTCATTATAGACTTTTGATGCGAATGCATACATTTTTGATGTGTGTTGATTCGGTTACTCGGCTACATCATATTCTCAACTGGCTATGAGCTCTATTCATAACCCAAAGCCATCAAAATAGTTATTTATTTAAAATTACAAAAACATTTTTTATTTAATGCCTACTTTGTTGCTTTAACTACTTGTTTTCATGAAAAAAAACTAGCTAAGCTACGTAATCGAAAGACGTAAAATTATGAATGAATGTGACAACTTATAGGGTGATAATCTAACACTAAATCCTAATTACCTTACATATTTTAGCCAAAAAACCCAAATCACTAATTTCGCGAGCTAATGACTCTTCACAACCTAATAGATTATGTTCAAAATTAAATCAATTTCAATCCATCTAAGCCATCAATACATTTACACGATTTACAATATGTAACCTAACACATTAACATAATAATATGCAAAATTCACACTCAAAGCAAAACACACAACCCTCCCCACACTTGGACAACAGATTGTCCTCAATGTGAAAAGGATACAAACAAACACAAATGGAAAGAAATAACATAAATAAAACAAAACAAAAATAAAGACTAAATTCAAAAGAAAAAGGGTTAGAAACAAAACCTTATGATGATGGAGGTAATGACAGTGAGGTGTTGAGACCAAATTCGCTTGATGCTCGAGATTGTTGTCTTATCTTGGAATTGCTTAAAGAAAGTAAGAGAATTAGTAATCCCAGATCATTTCAAATCATTAAAATTTTATTTAAAATTCAAAACAAATTTAACTAAACACAACAATTTAAATCTAACTAATTATGAGCGGCTTGCTTCTACCCATTTCGTTCAACATCAGTTTTGTAGCCAGTAAGTAAGCTACAAATTTCAAAATGATCAGAAGGACAATATTGATAAAATTATGAAAACCAATTAAGCTCAGTAATGCCCTTTTTTCGAGCGAACCGTTAACAAAACATGGAATAACAAAACTCTTTGAATCTTCCATGGAATCCAACAATTTGCCCGGTAAGAGGGTGAGTTGTTCTCTTCTTGGTTCTTCCTCATTTGCCCTCATCTCCTTTTCTTCTTTAGCTTTTTGAACAGAGACTTCCATACCTTCTTCAAACTTGATGTCCGTTGTCAACTGTTCTTCATCCTCTTATTCCTTCAAAGAGTCGAGCACATCAATTTTTTTGAATGAGTCTCCCTTCTTCAGATTCTTTAATACATCATTCATGTTGCATGTCATTTGTTCATTACTAATCTGAATGATAAGGTTCTCTTTATGGAGATCTACCTTAGTTTTTTCGATGTTCAAGCATGGTATACGAAGATTTAGGGAATAATAGATCATTTCTTTCTTCATCCTCTTTCTTCATCTCTTGGTCTTTTACAAGAGGGGTTCAGCTTGATTTTCCATTGGTTCTTTTGGCTCTTCCCCATTCTTAAATGTGATAGCCTCATATTGCTCTCGTTGATGTAATTCTATATTGCTTAGGGAGTCTTCCACACTTCTTTTACAAAATTAACGGGAAAGCTATCTCACTTAAATCTCCAGGTTGTGAATAGAAGAGGCATGCTTTTTAGTTGCTTGATCAAATTGCTCTTCTAGTCTCTTCTGGGTCTCTTCCATGCCTATTAGCTTATCTATGATTTTGTTTAATTTGGAATCCCATTAACTGGACTCATCTTGCTGAAATCCTAATAGGTCTTGATGTCCCATGTGAGTACCTATATTGTTAGACCAATAGAAATCTGGGTGGTTCTGCCACCTCGACATGTACATGTTCATATAAGGATGATGATTTTCCCAACTAAATTGGGGCTCATTAAAATCCTCAAGAGTCCTTTTCTCCCTATAATATATATCCTCCATGATTGTTCTTTTTATCTCTTCTTAGCATTCAACTCTTGAGTTTCCCTATTGTTGTCCAGTGATATCCAAGTTGATTTGTTGTCTACTTTATGCCCAACTTCTCTCTCTCTCTCTCTCTCTCTTAATTAACAAAAGAAGGTTAAAAAGCCTTAGACTATAAGAATTAAACTAATCTATTCCTCCTCAGCAACGATGCCAAAAACTTGATCGTATCGTTTGAGCTTTAACATTTATAAGCCCTCAAATACTGTAAGCGCATGGGTCGCGATTGTAATATGAGAGATCCCGATCCCACGAGGAGGGGGAACTAATATAAATCTATGTTATCTAAGGCTAAGAAGATTGAATTAACAGAAATAAAAATTCACAAGAAAAGTAAATCCGAGAAGTTGATTGGCAAGATTCATAATTCAGAAATTAACACAAAAGAAATGAAATTTAAGCAATGCAGAAACATAATGAAAATGAATCGAGAGAAATTAACCAGTTATAAGGAAGGGGATTTTACTTATCATTAATGCTAACCTAGCTGATTATGTGTCAATGGAGTGTCAGTTCTAGACTGTCCTAGGGTTGATTACTCTTTCTCGAGTTATAACTATGAAACCTTAAATTATAAACCCTAATCAGACTATGGAATTTGCAATCTCTCAATTCACAAATTATCCAAAACCTAATTAGATCTGAAGCACTATAATAAACTATTGTAACATTATTGGATCTCTCTCCGTTCAATTACCAATACAATTTATCACGGTTTCTATTAAACCGCCTAACTCTTATTAATCTGATTTAATCATTTTTCATTTAGTTCACCCTCTCAGTTTATAACAAATTATGCAAGAACATAATTAAATCATGACATTCATCCAAATAACACAATCAACTAAATAATCATTAAATTAAAATAAAATCTCAAAGGAGAGTTTAGAACATCATCAATATTCCAAATCCTATCATCATACTATCCATCTCAACTTTACACATGAATAAAATTAAAACGAAAAGGAAACACAACTTAGAATAGACGATGAAAGGTAGCAACATCAGAAAACCTCCTGATCTGGGAAGCACGTCGATCGTCTTCCTCTTCCTTCTTCTCTTCCTCTTCCTCTTTCTCTTCTCTTCATTTCCGTTGTCCTTAGGTTATCTAAACCGTCTTGGTGTGTATCGGGTTCTGTTTGCGATATAAGTTTTTCCTGCTCACTGAGTATATAGTGTACTCACCCCCTCCGTTTTCCAATGATGCAGGTTAATTTGGTGAGCTTGAAGCTTTAAGTGTATTGTGTAATCTTTTGACATTTTTGGGGCATTAACGCACATGGGTAGTCTTTATTTTGGACTTTTGTTGTATAGTGGCTCATGAACTATTTTTATTAAGTTAGTTATGTTAATATGCTTTATGATTTTGTAAATTAACTTTTGATTGTCTTGTGGTTGTAAATGACCTTATGTATGAACCTTTTATACTACTGTTGAGATTGCTTCTGAGTGGACTTAAAAGTCCAAAAGTTGTGGTAGAGTTTTAAATGTGAATATAGAAGTGCGTTTAAAATTGATTTACAGGTATTTTAATTGAGTTTTGGGATTTTCAGAATACAGCCGTTGTGATGTCCAAATGTTTGCAAAGGATATTCAATTAGCCTTGCATATTCGGGTTAAGGGTACCGTGAGTATCCTTAGCCTGGGTATGCGGCAGTTGTCATGTGGCCAATGTGGTTCCGGGTCATGACATAAGACCTTATATGACACTTAGAAGAGATGGAAGTAGCTGTTGAGAAAGTGCCTACACCATGGTCTTAACTTGGTTTTGCAGATGAAAACATTCCATAGCAAATTGAGCTACCCAAACAAACAATTGATGGATGCATTGTCAAGCAGAACCACCGTCTTTAAGATCCTGGAGGAATTATAGCATCCTATCGAGAATATAATGATGAACAACTATCAATGGGTAAGAACTCTCAAAGCAATGCATAGAAGTATTCCTAACCATAAGCTTGCAATAAAATCATATCTCCACCACTTATAAGTAAACTAAAAACAAAAATCAAAAGGTCTTGTTACAAGGTTTTAATGGGGCTTTGATAAGGATAATAAAAAGGGTGATAACATTGAAAATTTACAAAAACAAAGTTTCAAGAAACTTAGTTCTTTACAATGGACTTATGGTCCTTCCCACCCTAAGTCCGTTGGTACAATAACTTTAACATTTTTTTTCAAACATTCATCATTTACTATCAAATTTCAAGTTTCAAGCACTCAATTAAATGTAAATAACCTTCAAGGTTCAAAATAATAAAAAGGCTTCAAGAAAGATAATGTAATGGCTAATAATGTGGTTATAATCAATGAAAAGGCTAGGTCTCAAAATTGGCTACTCATAAAGGATCAAATATAGTGGGGTTATTATCAAGAAAATAGGCTAAACAAAGTTTAATCTAAATGCCTTTATCATTTTAGTGATTCTAATTTAACAAATGTAGTCTTAATATGAACAAGAAAAGCAAGTTCTAGAATTATCTAACTATGCATGATAACACACATGAAAAAAATAAAAGAGCTTAAAATAATTATGTATTTGCTCTTACTTTGATAAGCTCATAAAAAGGGTTTTATGTGTGTAAACAATATACACGTTTTATTCAAATTGACTATCTCAAAGATTACTAAAAATATAACGTATAAAAGCAAGTTTGTCATAACTTTCATCTTTTTGCGTACTAATTCAATTCAATAATCTATAATACTCTAAAGTATTTTTGATATATTTTAACTAATTTGGGGTATCAATTAATATGATTTAGTAACAAAGATTATAATAAGCTCAAAAAATCCCTTCCTCACACTTAAAATTGTACATTGTTCCCAATGTACACAATTGAAACATAACAAAATAAAAAGTAAGAAAGGTTCAAAAATTGGTAGTGCCATGAGTAATAAGAATTATAGAGTTTTGAATCTTCTGATATTAGATACAATCATCCTTGAAAAATGTAAACAAAACAGATAAAAGGTAAAAGAAAATAAAAATAAAGATACAGAAAATAAATAAGAAACATGGACATAAAAATAACATAAATGAAAATAACATTGCACTAACATTTAGACAAAACAAAATAACATAGGGAAGAAAATAAAAAATACATAAATAATGAGAAAAAGAAAAAAAAAAACAAAATTAGCATCCATTAATCCTGTTATGACTCCGACATGTCCATCGATGGAGGATCCTTAAGTCATAACCAAAAATTCTTATGCAGCTGAAGACAATGCAGCCACTCCAGATAGTGGAGGTGGAAATGTCATTCGAAGATAGCCCACCATCTGTATTAATAGGTCTGCCCTCCATCTATTATAGACTTCGAGCTACTCTATTCGCTGCACAATCTCCACTTGTTGTACTCGGATAGTATGTTAAGTACCCAGGATCTTTCCTATGTGTTTCTCCAACGAAGCTATGTTCAACTAGTTCGAGTGTGATGTCGGCATAATGGGCACTTCCTCACTAGCCTCCTCGTACGTAACTGCTCCCGTCTAGGCTGGTAGTTAGCTTATTTGTGGTTGATGCTTAGCTATTTGTAGCTCCCTGACTCCTCCTAATGCAACCAACTCGTTGGGAACCCTAATTAGGTGGTAGATGTCACTAGTACGTCCCTACCATCTGCTTACCATATGCATGTGTTTCATCACGTACAAACAACCAGTTGCATCACTGGTAGTCTATCAAAGACCCCAATCCTCCGTGCAAGCCTCGTCATATAAGTTCTGACAAATATCATCCCGACCTTCTTCTCCTCACTCTAATGCTGGATGAATTGGGCTAATGTATGCCCCAAATGCATTGGCATATGCTCACTCATGCTACACAGGCAAAATATGTCTAGATTCCCTACGACTTTATGGCTATCACCCTACTCGCTTATCGTATGATTCAGGAAACCATGTATATATCTGAGCATTTAGTGTTGAAGAGATGATACCTTGGATTTGCTTGGGTTGTAATCGACATCCTCATTAATAGTGCTCCAGAATTGGCAAGAAGACATCCTATACGAGAATTCTATTTGCAGCCCCACATATTCAGGCATTCCCATGAACTCTTGGTCGTACAACCATCGTAATAAAGAAATCCAAATAGCTCATGTAGATCATCACCCCCAGCAACCTAAACTAGATTGTGCTTGACAGTCCCAGTTATAGTGGCCTTTCTCTATAAAGAACATGGAGAGCACCTCGAGCGTCAACTTCTAGTATGAGGGATCCATAATCTTAAAAACTAAACCTACTAGACCAAACTAACCTGCCCTACAGCGTCCCAGTCAATGCTTTGGCCTGTCTTGAAATTATTCACCTTGAGCCATTGATATTACTCCTCATGTGTCACAACATTAAAGAGTAAAATCAGAGGTTTCTTTGGTGGCTGAAGTGTGCGAGCACCCCTCATGTCGCTTCCTTGGTGCCTCTTTTGTTTATCATGGTCCTGTTATTGTGTCTGAAACTTTAAATAAACATGAGAAAATATCAGATGAAGTATGAAAATAACCTTTTACCCATACTTATTTCTTATGGTCAATAAATTGTTAAAATGTAAAAATGCACTAGACAAAGGAAAATTAAACATGTGGAAAAATAAAAACTAATAATCAAACATAAATTATTAAATAGATAATAAAGTAATAAATAAACACTAAAATAAGAAAAAATTAGAAAATTAATTAACAACCTGATTAATCACAAAATTAAAATTAAAATCATTGTCATTAACAGATAAAACTTAAATAACCATACAACTACAAAATTAAACATACAATTGAAATTAGCACACCTAATTTAATAATTACCCAAAATTAAAAAAATTGAACATTGAATTCATGTAAAAATCAAAACTGAAATGAAATTAAACTAGAAAACAACTTCAATTAATTATAAAAAATCAATTAATCATAATTTAACTCATCACAATTTTTCATTTCGCGAGCAAAATCACAAGCCCAATTAAAATTTCATCCAAATCTCATTCAATTCATCAAATTGGATCAATAAATCATATAAATAAGGGTATAATTAAACTATTAAACCACAATTAATTAATTTTACACTAAATCGCAAAACCCTAAGCCTAGAGTTTTTGGGTGTGAAAATCCCTAAAATTGTAAAATCCTCAATTATTTATGCATAAACAAGTGAAATCGATGAGAATACTTACTTAGGTGTCGTAAATTGGTAAGACAAACGCAAAAAATTTGGTTGGAGAGGAGGAGGGGCAATAAAGAGGGTAGAGAGAGAGAGAGAAAAATTAAGAGAAATGAAAGGAGGGTAATTTAAAGGCTATCGTGGATTTACATAATAAATTACACACCTATGTCTCTTAGATTTTAAAGAGTTGGTGACTTTTAGGATTAGCCACATTGGAGAAATGAAAGAAGTAGGGTAATTTAAAGGTTATTTGTGACTTATACAATCTAATATGTAGTCGTGTATTAGACCGTGTAAGTTCGCGATAGCCTTTAAATTACCCTACTTGATGCGAAACCCCAAGGCTAAAAAACCTGAAACCCTTTAAACACACATTTTGGATAGAGCATGAACAAGATGAAATCCCTAACCCTAATGAACCCCTAGTCACTTATATGAAAGGAAACACATATAATAAGGTTGATTTGAAAACAAGAATAGAAATTCTCCACAACTATTTACCTTGATAAGAACCATATTCTTGATGCAATAGAAGAAGATAAGAAATCCTCCTTTATAGAATTTGTTATTCAACCAATCTTACTCTAAACAATGTTTATTATAATGTATTTATACCTCTTGAAAAGAAAGAAACCCTAATTACGTAAAAGGCCTTTAAACATGGGCCTTTCACCAAAATAATTAAAGCCCAAACTAATATTTCTAAAATACAACCCTTTAAACTTAAAAGTTTTAAACAAGCCTAAGATACAAGTAGTGGGCTGTTGAAAGTTATGAATTTAACGTAAAATAATTAATTAAATAAGACGGAAAGTCTTCTTTCTCATTTCGCCCAACTTGATTAGTTATCTTGTCATTAGCCCTCACTGTCTCTTGAGATTCGATGCCATCTATAATTTGGCCCATATAAGATTGAAGTGCTTCTTTGAACTTATTAGCTATTGATCTTGTTATTCGTCCCTCCGGCATTACTAGCTCATCCTTGCTGCTATTTCGCTCACGATCATGCTCACGTCACTACTTCTTTCATTTCCCCCATGTAGATGTAAGTTACAAACTCTTTAAAATTTAAGACACACTGGCGTGTAAGTTATCACAGATTTACACGGTCTGTTACACAAATAGTTAGACAAATGAAAAATAGTTAGACATGTTTACAGAGAATTACATAAAAAATAGTTAGACAAATAGTTAAACATGTTTACAGAGAATTACATGAAAAATAGTTAGACAAACATAAAAATTTTACATTTAAAGTTACGAAACTTTAACATGCATACCCTAACACAATAAATATGCAGAATCTCTTCAATATGCATAATGTCCTAACCTAAAATTCATTAAAACTCAATAAAATCCTATGTTAACATCAAAATAGAAAAAATGAAATAGAATTTAGAAACAAAACCTATCCTAATTCTTGGCTTGCCTCCCAAGTAGCATTTATTTTAACATCGTTAGCTTGACGTACCTTTCATGCTTAAGGCAACTTATAAAGATTAGCTTTTGGTCGTCTTATCGTCGGTTCCATAACCTCTAATTAAGCTACCTGTTTTTGCCTATTTTCACGTTTTGCCTTTTGTTTACTGCCTTGAACTTGCAAAAACTCTTGTGGGCCTTTAAAGGTAAAGTCTTAAAAAAATATCTGAAAATGAATCATAACATGAATTACTAGATTCAATAACATCAATAAGTTCAAGGGTAGGATTTATGACATTAGAAATTTTTAAATTCAAACTCTTCATCCTCACCTTTAATATTAACTTGCCTTCACTAGCATCAATAATCAACTTAGCAGTTGTCAAAAAGGGTTGACCAAAGAATAAAGGTATCTCTAAATCTTCCTCTATGTCAAGAATCACAAAGTCTATTGGGAAGATAAACATATCAACCTTAATAAGAATATCCTCTATAATGCCCCTAAGATGTACCAAACTATTTACCAGTTGCACACTTTTCCTAGTAGGTTTTAGTTCACCTAATCCCAGTTTCTCAAATAACAAGCAAGGAATCATGTTAATATTGACCCCTAGATCGGCTAAAGCCTTATCAATCTTTAAACTACCAATTTGAAAATGGATAGTAAAACTCCATGGATCTGTGAGCTTCTCTAGTAGCTTGTTTCATGGATCTGTGAGCTTCTCTAGTAGCTTGTTTTTCAAAATTCTTAAGCATCTTTAGCTCAACGTTACAATCACCAAATCCTCCAACTTTCCCTTATTTGATAGTAGCTCTTTCAAAAATTTCAAGTACTATAGCATTTACACAAGCTTTAAAAAGGAGTAAGTTAATCAAGGTTTGCTTAAACATTTCAAGGAACTTATCAAATTGTGCATCCATTAGATCTTTCTTTCCTTTATTAGGATAAGGGATGGTAGGTTGAAATTCCTTGACTTTTTAAAGGTGACCTTCACCTTCAGCTTTTATTTGACTCTTGGTATTCTCCTTCTCAACTTGGGGTTCCTTTTCTTCTTGAAGCTCTTTTCCATTAATAAGGGTGATTTCCATACATGTTGTTTAGGATTTATTTTAGTGGTACTAGGCAAACTCTATTGGATCCCGTTTCCGGAACCCGACCCTAAAGACGAAATACCATTAAACTCAAGTGTGGTTCCTTACTTAACACAATTTCTCATCTCAAATCGATAACTTCACCAAATCATTCAGACAACATTCATTAACAT
>JANIHZ010000208.1:40652437-40665539 GCA_027478365.1 Erythroxylum rufum | reverse complement strand
GTTAGAACCTATAAGAGGTTTTGTAAATATTTGTAAGATGCAAACAGTGTAAGATTTGTGAATAAATGAAATGAATGTTTTTTTTTAATTTAGTGACTTTCGAGTACGTTAGATGATGCCATGTGTAAGTTGGATTTGTTATTGCTCCAACATACCATTATCATAGGGTATGTACTTGAATGTCCTTCGGGTATTCGGGTATTTGCCTTATGGTATTGGGATGCTACATTTTTGGTGGTATCAGATCATAGTTTGGCATCTTTAGGGACACAATATGATCAATAGTGAGAAATTCAGACAGTGATCACCACTTTTGCTTGTTATAGGCCACCTTCTATAAGAGATCCACTTGGTGAGTCAGCTGACAAGGAGTTTATGGGAGACAATGTAGAGTCTCCTGTACCTGAGTTTACTTAGATGCCTACTGGAATTCCTGTGAGGTGAGAAAGGAGATATGATAAGTTGAGGAAGCAAGGGGCTGTAGACTTCTATGGAAGTACAGACCCAGCTGAGGCAAAAGGGTGGTTAGAGCGAACTGAAAGAGTGTTCAATCAGATGGATTATGAAACAGATAAGAGATTTGACTATGCTGTCTCACTACTGCAAGGTCCTGCATACCAGTGGTGGAAGCCTGTCCCGGGCAGTACCACCAGACCTTGTAGTTTGACCTGGGGTGATTTTCTGAGTCTTCCAAGAGAATTACATGCCGAAGATTTATATGGACAAGAAGATGAAAGAGTTTATGTATCTGAAACAAGGCAGGCTCTCAATAGCGTAGTATGAAATAAAGTTCAATAAGCTGATGGGGTATGCAATTGCACTGATCCCAACTAAAGAAGACAAATGTAGACAATTTGAGGATGGTTTGAATATGGAGATCAGAACGAGGCTTGCTATTTCTAATTTGGGTAGTTTTACAGAATTTCGGTCAACCTCAATCAGAATTGAACAGTTGTTGAAGGATGGTCAAGGAAAGAGTAGACAGGAAGACAGACATAAAAGGCAGGATGAAATTTAGATTGATTCTAACAGAAGTTTCAGGAAACGTCAAAACATATCATCTCGATTCTAGACTAGATAGAGACAATCCGGATCCCGTTCAAGAAGTGAATTTGTCCAGAATAGAAGAGGTAGTGGACAAATGTCCTCCAACCAATCTCAACAACTGCCTGAGTGTGAGTATTGTGGAAAAGGCACGGTGTTGAATGTTGGAGAGATATTGAAGCTTGTTTTCGATGTGGCTCTTATGAGCATCAGATCAGAGATTGTCCGGAGATGCCGAGATCACAGTCTGAAACTAAAGGAGCTATGACTGAGACTTCGGCTTAGCAGAGTGGAGTTAGCATACCTGCACAGAGAGGTAGAGGTAGAGGTAGAACTCACTTAGCAGGGCCCAGTGTTAGGACTGAGATGCGGAGTAACCAGCCACAACCTCAAGCCATGGTCTATGCTATCACCACACAAGAAGTGTCGAACTCTCCAGATGCGGTAGCAGGTGTAGTGAATAATGTTTCATTTTAAAGTATATGCATTAGTAGATCTAAGATCTACATATTCACCTATTACACCGCAGTTAGCATCTAGCTCATTAGGTAGCCACATGGGAAATGGATAATCATGTGAGAAATTAGTACCCCTACATTTTTTATCAGTTAGATAATAATTTCGAGGACGAAATTTTTGTTAGAAGGGGAGAGTTGTAACATCCCATTACCCATGTTAAGGTTAAAGGAGTAAATGTGAGAGATTACTGAGAGATTAGAAAACACATCTTATGTTCATGCATAATATAGCATACTCATACACGTGAATAGTAAAATTTTTGCACATGAAAATAATTGTACATGCATTCATGAATGATTCCGGGTAGAATTCTATTGAATTGGGATTTTGGGGAAATATGTGAATTTGGAATTTATTTATATTGGAAATATTATAGATTAGTGGAAATATTGTATTTGTGAATTTTGGTGAATTTTGGATTTACTTTCGAAATTTATAGAGTATTGTGGAAAATAGGGAACAATAAATTAAAAGAAGATTTGGAGATAATTGGATTGTAAAGATAGAATTAATGGAGTTAGTTTCAAAAGGAACTTAGTTAGAGTTGGACCTTAGGAAAAGTGACAAGTGTTAAGTTGTCTTTATTATTTGTCAGAAGTAAGTTTGAGTTATCCGAGAGTTAAAAAGGGGTTTGTTCTTTTCCTAAGTTCTTTCCTGGTTATCATCTTCTCCGAATTTCTTTCCATACACAAAGTTTTTCCAAGGAGTTTAATAGTTGGGCATGTATTGAAAGTGCTTTGATTTGATATGAATTTCTGAATGACATTTGCTTCTCCATGAAAGTTGAATTCCAGACTTAGGTTCGATGATTATGAGCTTTGTTTGAGCATCATATGAGATTGTGATGTATGACAATATGTATTTGATGCATTTCATAAAATGCATGTTCAAATAAAGGCGTTGTGACTTGAGTTGCCAGTATGAAGCTCTTCCATGTAGAACCTTGCTTCGTGATTTCTGATTCTGCACGAAGAGCTATGCTCTGTGATTCTGTTCTGATAGAGCCCTATGGGCCAGTATTTGTATAAGTTTGTGATAGGCACTCGGTCACAACAGTAAGAACGAATGTGATTTAGAGATTGAATTTCATCAATGTTTTACAAAGCTGTATTGAATGACTATATGATATGCCCTGTTATGTGAATATTTGAATAATAAATGTATGTTTAGGATGACTAATTGTGCGATATATGACGTGTGTATGTGATCCGGTGAAATCATCAATGATGGTTAACTCATTGAGTTCACAAAACTTATCAAAAATTATAATGTGACTTTTCAGGTAACAGATAGGAGACTTAGTTCCTTAGTCAGGACTTAAGGAATCTTTCAGATAGAGAAATGGCTCAGAGGTCTATCAGCTGACACCAGAAATGCTGTAGCTTTTATTTTGTAGTTTTGTTAGAACCTATAAGAGGTTTTGTAAATATTTGTATGATGCAAACAGTGTAAGATTTGTGAATGAATGAATTGAATGGTTTTTAAATTTAGTGACTTTCGAGTATGTTAGTTGATGCCATGTGTAAGTTTGATTTGTTATTGCTCCAACATACTATTATCATAGGACATGTACTTGAATGTCCTTTGGGTATTCGGGTATTTACCTCGTGGTAGTGGGATGTTACAATAGTACCAAGACCTTGATCCACTAGTTCTGACTGTATGAGTGACGGATATGAAATAATTGTAGTATCTGTCCTACTATCATCTGAAGGGTAAGAAGGACTACCCCTATCATAGACATCATATTCCAGAAACTTAGTTGTTTGTGATTCTATAATTCTACACTTTCCTTCTCTAGAGTAAAATATGTTTCCCTTAGAGTGGTCAAGATATCTAACAAAATTGCAACGAGTGGAATGAGAATGCAATTTATCTTCATAAGGATTATATAAACGTACCTTAATAGGGCATCCCCAAATACGAATGTGGGCAAGATTAGGCTTCCACCCTTTCCAGATTTTAAAAGGCATCTTCAATATGGAATCATGTAGAATATGCCTTTTAGCCATACCATTTTGCTCAAGACTACTTAACATAGTGAAATGAGCCACAATTCTAAATGATTCCATATATTTGGCAAATGGATCCTTTCCTTATCCTGAAACCTCATGTTTGCCATAATATTCCCTTCCACGATCATATTTAATAATCTTGATGGATCTTCCCATTTGGTTCTCAATTTCAACCTTAAAGATCTTGAATTTCTAAAAAACTTTAGACTTTTTTTAAGTAAGAACGCATAACCATAACATGAATAATCATCAATGAATTTAAAAAATATCTTGAATTAAACAAGGTAACTTTATAATGTCCATATATATCTGTATATATGAGGTCTAATAAACTAGAAGCACGAGTTAATCCATTTTTCTTTATTTTGGTTAACTTACCCATACAGCAGTCAACATGTGTTTCTAGATCATCGATGTAACATACCACTCCCATAGAGCATATACCCTACATATCGAAGGATATTCGGGAACATACTTTACGAAAATAACATGTTAAGATGGTTAAATCAATTCATTTTACATTTTAATCCATCGCATGTAACATAAAACATTCCAATAATCATGTTGTTCTATTTTTATTCATAAACATATAAGTCTTAAATGTCATTACGTTTCCAAAAATCACATGCACAATATACAACAGTTGAGAGATACAATCCTTGATACAACATAACTAAGACATTTGCAAGTACAACTGATCCCGACACTGACCTATATCCAAATGCAGAAGTTACTTTAACTAAACTAGCTAGACAACCTCTGAACCTGGAAATTAACATTGCAATTTTGATGAGTTTACAAACTCAGTGAGTGAATCATCATCGATGTGCTCACTCAAACAGACATAAATATCACAAGTATATAATATAATTCAATTAGTATCTCATGCCATTCATAATCAATTCCTATATATCATATCGTTCATAATTTAATAACTGATTGTAGTATTCATCATATTTCAACAAGCCCATTATGAATACAAACATTTCATATAATCATTTTAGGATAATATAATCATTCATTTCCTCTTATTTATATCATCCACATATACACAAACATAGCATATCATTATATCCACTCAATTCAGTCATTCTTTGCAAATATTCACATAGTACATGTAAAGTTATAGATGTAAATGCACATAAGACTTCAATTTTTTTTATTTTGTTGTAATCGAGCACCTATTTAATTGTCCCATATCCATTATGGATACCGAGCTCATTAATCGTTGAGCCTGTGGCTCTGTGTGCACATTTATGAGCTTTAATCTCTTTTTCACGTTGGTCACTTTGGTCACAACTCCTTTATCTGATCATGTACATCAATGTCATGAAATGCATCATTTCACATAATGTGTTATCAATCACTTTCATTTGGTGTGCACAGTCATTTATCATAGTTATCGGATTGGAGTCCAGCATTCAATATTCAGTTGTGTACACATTTTTTTCCACATTCACATACAATCAGTATGCACTTCTTATATAGTCCCGAATAATGATCTCCTCGGACAATTGATGGTCTAGAATTATCACAATCATACTAATAACAATTCAATAATCGACAATAATCAAAATAATTCAATCATAGTGAGAAAACATCTAGGTTAACTCACTACACATATAACTCATATAAAAACACACATATAATCGAGTTTACAAATCTAGGTTGACTCACAGTATGCTCCAGTAAGCTATTGTCTTGATGATCTGACAATGTCTGGATGTTGTCGATGTATTTGTTCTTCTATTTTCATGTAATACACACATAATTCATATATTACTAAGTTGATCAATCACATAATTATTCATCCATGCACATGCATATGTGTTATGTTCAATGCATGCTCAATTGACTATTCCGGATATGTATCCTTATTCATAAGTTTTGATCATTCATTCATTATAACTTGTACATAACTTGTTTGAAATTAGGTTTATACCTTAAGTAAGTTTGATCACTCTCAATTCATCAATCATACGATCACCAATCCTTTTCTAATGTTTTATATTCACACAATTCCCAATTCTCATTCATTTATAGATAATTCACATTGTTCATATCCTTTGAATCACATTGGCATTCATGGGAACATCCTTATACTATTAACAACTCATACTTCCCAAATTCATATGCATTGATATCAAAAAACCTATTCCTTAAATTATAACATCAATTAATAACCTAAACTCATCAAACACTTAACCAATTGATTCATCATCAAACTAAGTTCATTTTAAGCCTCAATCAAGCCCAAATACACCAATGTATAGTGCCTTATCCTTATATGATTCAACCAAAACACAAACACAATTCTTTCTCACTACCAAACATTTCCACGATCGTGGGAAGGAACCAATACAACTCCTACGATCGTGGGATGTGTGAACTGAAAGTTCACCTTTAGTTTCCTTCCATTTTTCTTTTAAATTTTGACACGTTCAAGATAGTTAATCAATTATAACTCAATTATACCTTAAAGATATTTCAATTCCTCATCAATTCATCTCTAATTTCAATTCAAATCATTCATTTAGTAGTTCATAAATTATGGTCTTTCAAGCATCAAAATCAAAACAGAACACAACCAATTCATTCATTAAATTCCCAACACACATTCAACACCAACACTACAACCAAATTCATCCCTAATCAATCATCATAAATGCTATTCTAACATATGTCAATATGTCGATAATCCACTTACTAATTCATCTCAATGTCTTCTCAGCCATTAAGCTAACCTAACCTTATGTGCAATGTTTACATCCTTTTCTTCCTAATATTCCTTTATAAACAAGTTGTCTTCTTTTAATCATAACTCTCTCTACAAAGATCCAAATGTCGTGATTCTTGTGCCCTCCAAAACTAGACTTCCATTAGTCTTAATATCCAAAAATTACACAAATAGCATCTCCCTTTAAAATATAATCTCCATCCAAATTACGTCATGTTTCTGTTAAGAAACAGACCGGCAACCAATACTTAACCCTCAATAAATCATTATCAATACATCTCATAATAAAACCGTTTCACAGAAGAATTAATAAGACAACAATAATCATTTTCACGTTTTCCACTTTCACTAATTCGGACTCTATGGTTCTAAAAAATAAGGAAATAATACAAGGTTCCTATATAGGGGTCTATCACAGGCAGTATTAGAGAAACAAGCAAAACTCAAGCTCTAGTCACTATTTTGTCTGGACACTTTTATAAAGGCCAAGTTAAGACCTATATCTACAACTTTCATTTTTTGAGTTTCTTCAAATACGTGATCTAAGGATATGAAAGACAGATCGAAAGAGAAAGATGAAATTGAAACCAGAATTTCAATTTACCTTGATAACTTCTTTCCTTTTCCTTTTCTCTTCCCTTTTTTCTTTCCTTCTCTACTCATTTTCATTTTTCTCTCTCTTCTAACCTCATGGCTGACCACCACTCTCACTTCTATTGCCCTTTTCATCCATTTTCTCTAGAAAATTCAAGAAGTTCAAACAAATCCATGTGTCACCATTCCATTGGTCCATGTGTCACTCTTTTATTGGTACATATGTTATCCTTCTGTTGGTCCATATGTCTCTATTATATTGGTCCATGTGTCACTTACTTTAGGCTCCACATTTCACTCATTTAAGTCTCCATATGTCACTACTTGTAGGGATACACATGTCACAAATTATAAGGCTACATAAGTCATCATTTGTAAAGCTACATATGTCACCAATTATAAAGCCACATATGTTATCATTTGTAAAGCAACATATGTCACCATTGTAAAGCTCCACATGTCACAAGTATAAAGTGCCATTTTTCATAATTTAAAGGGCCACTTGTCCCTTATATACTCAAGTCGCTTGTCATCTAATTAACTGAGCCATTTGTCACTTATTTCTAATGCCACATGTCATCATTTCATAGGCCTAATCAACCTAAATTCCAATGTATCAATTTCTCTTGCTCTTTAACATTTTTCTTCGACTAGATGCACATATCATGTCATCAATTACTCAATTGTAACGATAAATTCCCAATTTACTAATTATAGTCCAGCAAAACAAAATTCAAGGCAAAATCAACACATAATTACATCATGATCAGTAAAAACTTTCATACCCCGGAACATGTCAATTGAGAGCATATACTATCTTGCAATGTTTTCTAAATCATGATTCATACGCATGTGAATGAAACACATGTCATAAATTCTTAAATGAAATAACTAATGTGACTCAATCTAATAGTTTAATCTCTTAACAATTTTAGGAGGTAGGATATTATAAAAGTGGTCTAAAATATGTCTACCATAAGAACAAAGAGGATTAGGCATTATGGTTGCTAAACTAATAAACTAGACCCTTCTTACTAAAAAGCCCTAGAGGCTGATTCAAGATAAATAGTCTTTATGGGTTAGGTGGGTAAATGCATGTTACATCAAAGAGAAATCCTTATAGAACCTCAAAATCCTTGGAAATGCCTCAATATTGATAAAATTCATTAGGAAAACTAGAGACAATATGAAATAATAGTGTTAATACTAAGTTGATAATGGGGAATCCTTTAATTTTTGGTTTGATCCATGGTCCCCATATGGTACTTTCTATTATATTCTTGAGTTAGAGGGATTCAAAAGCTTTATCAGTTAGGATGCTAATGTAGCTTATGCTCTAAACATTATAAAATAATGCTCTAAAATGAATTCATCATCAAATGTAGTTCAATTTCTATTTATATTCAACTTGGAAAGACATGTAAACAAGGTTAAGCAGAAGTTGGAGGCCTCTAGATATTTCCCTAATCATTCAGCAAGGCTTATTTACTATTTGGAGCAACCTCAAGTCAAATGGCACCAGGTAGTATGGTGCAAGAATCATAATCTTAAGATTCACACATACTATAGAAAGCTTTCAAATTAAGGTTATCCACGTTGAAATTCCTTCGCATCCCTAACTAGTGTATCCTTTGTAGGAACCATGGTGAATCTCACGATCACCTCTTCTTCCTATGTCCTTACTCTAATAAAATTTAGAGATTTATAATGGTTTTGTGTGGTATATAATCCACCTACATCCTAGTCAATAATAACAAAATGGAGAATACTACCCACTCACATGCAAGAAGGAGATAGATGGATAATTTGTATTAAGTTAGCTTACCTTGTTGCTAGCATTTAGTCTGAGAGAAACAATAAAATCTTCAACTCCCTTTCATATACTATAAAGGAGACCCTATGTAGCATTATGATAAAAATTATAATGCGCATCAACTTCTACGAAAAAAACATAAAATTATCAGCAAAGCACTTGATAACTGGCAATGAATACATTTATTATGCATCTTGCTCTGAATAGGCAACTTACTTTGTATTAAGGTGAAGTTTACATGAAATCAAAACAACATCTACAGGCTAGCACACAAATAGAAACAACATGAGTCGAAAGATGGTGAGCGGAAAAAACTAAGTTTTAACAATGAAATAACAACTCTTGCATGGAGTAAGGATTGGAACTAATGGTCAAAGTAAGGCTAACCAATGTTCAAAGCAAGGCTAATAGTTTTTTCTTGCATAAGCAATACGTGGCCCTCAAATATATTTTGGTTGATGTATTAAACAAGATGACTTAAGTTGTTGCTTAAATTAGCATATACAATGGTTTAATGTTGATTGTAAGCTAGTTAATGATGTACACTTGATATTGTTCATTGAATGAATTATGTATTTCTTAATAATTAATTAGGTTTTCTTGTTTTGATTGAGTAGTTTGTGGGATTTTCATTATTAGTTTAACTTGTTTCCTTTGTTTTAGTTTTTTGGATCTAATTTTGTTACTTGAGATTTGATAGAGTTTCATAAGCCATTAAAGCATTATCACTCATATGATTTAGAGTAGAAAAGATTTCACCATCACTAAATGGATGTTAATGACTCTTTTGCTATAATGGGAATACTAGTTATCCTTACCTCCTCCATTATTTTCATATTTTTCATTATTCTTGGACGTTTTGTACATTGAGGATAATATATAGCCTAAGTGTCGGGGAGAGAATAAGCAGTTAGGCTTGCCAATTTTGTTAAAATAGCTTAATAATGAATAATTCGAGAAATTTTTTCTAAAATAGGACATTGATCAACATAATTCATTATAATTTTGGTCCTGAATTTGATTTGATTTTTTAAGACAAATAGCTATGAGTTTTGATGATTAAGTTGATTTCAATTTAATCATTGATTTTGAGAATGGATATATTATTTGCATTATAATACTTTGTGTGTAATTTAAACATGCATTAAGTTAAATGTGACTTATTTTTTAGCAATTTCATTATTTATATATAAATAAAAAGAAATAAAAATATTAGTATGTGAATAAACGAGCATAAATAATTTCACTCTTTTATCTTTGTACTAATAAAAAGGTTAAAGTTAAAAAGGGTATGAAAATATTTAAAGGTTTTAGTATTTTTCTCATGTAAGTCTACTTTATGAATTAAGTGGAATGGTGAAAATTGAGTTAAAATTTGTAGAATTGTAGAGAGAATTATAGAATGAATTGAATTCATTTATAATTAGATACAAGTAACTAAGTATTTAACAATTCAATGAACTTTGTAATTAAATGAATAATGGAGAATCTTGATATATATCTTGGATGTGTTTAATGCTTTCCCGAAGTTGTTTCTTATTAAGTTAAGAGTAATAAAATTGATTGTTTTTAAAGATTAAAAAATGTTTAAATGCAGGGGGTATTTCAATAAGTGCACTTAAATGTTAATATTTTTAAGTTTATATTTAATGCATTTTACTTGCTTATTTGAGTGTTTTTATTGTTTCTAGTACTTAAATGAACCTCATGATAGACCTTGTAGTGATTTTATTTTATTTTAATTTGTTCTTTAGCTTCATTGAGATTCAACTGTGTTGGACCCCACACCCCACACCCCACCCTTCGGTGTTTGCAGGTTATACTGCGGCGTGTGTTTGGGGGTTATACCCCAGCGTGTGTTTGCGGGTTATACCGCGGCATCCAACACAAATCAGGGTGACCGCAACACCCGGTACTATCATTCCATTACCATGGCCAAACAATGGAAGGCGCGGATTACCTCCCTTCAGGATGGTAACAGGAATGTTCTGTTCGATCCTCCGACTATCCGGAGACAAGCTCAACAGTTCCTCACGTCTCTTTACACGGTGGATAACACGCCTCCTTCTACACCGCCGCTCCGTGGTCAGTTTCCCCATCTCCCTCCTACTGCCCTTACTGATCTGACCCGTCCCCTCGAACCGGAGGAAATTAAGACGGCCTTCTTCAGTATAGCGCCTAATAAGACCCCAGGATTTGATGCCCTTCCTACGCTTTTCTATCAATCTCAGTGGCCTACTGTGGGCTCTACTTTGACTGTTTTTCTTCAGCGTATTTTTCGTCATGAAGCCTGGGAGGCGGAGTTAACCCGCACTATCGTTGTCCTTATTCCTAAGTTACCGCCCCCCACGTCCATGAAGCAGTTCCGGCCAATTGCGTTATGTTCGGTGATCTACAAAGCGCTCACCAAAATCATTGTCAATCGGCTCAAACCCTTCCTCCATGACCTGGTAGCTCCTACCCAATGTAGCTTTGTCCCTGGGCACTTGATCACGGACAATATCATTATCGCCCAAGAAGTTATCCATACTATGCGCCGAAAAACTGGGCGATCAGGCATCATGGCCATCAAGGTCGATCTGGAAAAAGCTTATGACCGCTTATCGTGGGATTTCATCCAGGATACTCTATTCGACGTGGGCTTGCCCGTTTCCCTGATCAGTCTCATCATGAAATGCATTTCCACGGTTTCCCTCCAAGTGCGGTGGGATGGGGAGCTCAGTGAGACCTTCCGTCCCTTCCGAGGAATTCGACAAGGGGACCCACTCTTGCCCTATATTTTCTTCTTATGCATGGAACGATTGGGACACACTATTACGCACGCTGTTGCTCGTGGCCATTGGCACCCTATCAAATTGAGTAAAACCGGGCTGGCTCTCTCCCATTTATTCTTTGCTGATGACCTCATCCTTTTTTCGACCGCCACTATGGCTCAAGTGGAGGTCATTCGGCATACCTTGGATTCCTTCTGTGTAGCTTCTGGGTAGCGTATCAATCAGGCCAAATCTCGGTGCTATTTCTCGCAGAATATTCCTCCCACGACGGCTCGTGGTTTCAGCTGTGAGCTGGGATTTTCTTAGACTCATGATCTCGGCATATATCTCAGGGTGCCCCTTCTGCACGAACGCGTGACCAGGTGCACTTACCACTACATTCTGGACAAGGTCCATCAATGGCTTTCGGGTTGGTCTGCCAATCTCCTGTCCTTTGCAGGTTGCCTCACCTTGGCCTAATCCGTCATCGCAGCCATTCCCAGCTATACGATGCAAACGGTCTGGCTGCCTCGCTGTCTTTGCGAAGATCTGAAAAAACTCACATGACAATTTTTGTAGGGCTCGTCCAATGGGATCCGCAAGATTTCTTTAGTCAAATGGGAGGACGTTTGTAAACCCAAAGCGATGGGAGGGTTAGGCCTCCGGAGAATTAGGGAAACCAACGACGCCTTTTTAGCTAAATTAGGCTGGACCCTGATTGACAAGCCTTCTTCTCTTTAGGTTAGAGTTCTCTCTGCGAAATACAACTTTGACGTCCACCATATCCCCCCCACCATCGCCACCATGGGGGGCTCTATGGTTTGCCGGAGTATAAAGGCTACCTGGCCCATCGTGATTAAAGGTATGAAATGGGTGCTTGGCGATGGCCTCCGTACTAGATTCTGGTTGGACCCTTGGGTCGCGGGAGTAGGCCCTCTCATTCACCAGGCTACCACACTTCCCTCTACCTCGGATAGTCACCTCAGTGTTAGTCAGTTGGTGGATTCCGACGGTAATTGGAAGTGGGACGCCTTGCACGGATCCCTCCCACTGGACATATGTCGTCACATCGCCGGAACGTTTCCCCCGAGGCCTTTCCTGGGACCGGATCAGCTTGCCTGGGATCCGTCCGATAATGGTCATTTTACCGTGGCTTCTACCTACTCCATGCTTGTTGGACCCCGAACTTTTCGTAGAAGATTAGAACAATTGAATGAGAAATTTTAGTGATTAGTCAGTAAAGAACTAATGAATGAAAGTTTTTGAACCAAGAAATGATAGACAAGAGTAAAGTAGGGAATATGGAAAGCGGATAGATTTATGATTTGTTAGGGTTTTTTTGGTTGATAAGATTTTTGAAATAGAAAGAATTAAGGTGAAAGTTAGAAGTGAAACGAAAGCAAAAATGAAGTTGAATTTGTGTAGTAAGTTGATAAAGGATATGTACATATGTGTATGTTTTGTTATTCGTGTTCATGATTATTTATGGATTATGATTTCTCTACAGAGGACTTTGATCTGAAATGAAGTTAAGAATGAAGACTGTATAAAGTAGAAAAAGGTGATCTGGGTATGAGTTATGTTAAGGAAAGATTCTGAAAGAAAATGGTAGATGATCTGGAAAATA
>JANIHZ010000208.1:40631276-40642513 GCA_027478365.1 Erythroxylum rufum | reverse complement strand
GAAGAAGAAGTATTGTCTTGCTTATAAATAAAGGGGAAAACGTGAATGGGAGGATAAGCAGCAGTGATTTATGAAAAGAAGTAAGAAAGAGAAAGAGAGTTGACGGTAGAGAGAAAAGAAGAGAAAACAAGTTAGGGTTTTAATTTCATTAGCCTTCAAGGGAGTTTTTGAAGAGTTCAAGAGGAGAAAAAGGAAGAGGAGGAAAAGAGCTTCCATTTAAGCTAAAGATCTCTTCATTTGGTGAAGAGTCAAGGTAAGATTTTTTGACTCTTTTGGATTTTTGAAAAGATTCTAGTTTTCGGAGTTTAGAAAATGCTTGGGTTTAAATGTTCTAGAATCACTTTTAGTGATTTTACATTGTGGGATTTTTAAGTGGTTTCCTATTGAGTAAGATTTGGTTTATCCTAGGAAACCAAGAGGAATCCTACCCAATAGCATGAGGAAAAGACAATATTGACTTGGAGTTTTGCAAGCAAACTAAGTGAGTAAAATATTTATGGTCATTGTGTGAATCGACAATGTGCTTAAGTGTGTACATATGTTTAAATTGCTAAGCTATGAATGAGAATTTGGATTTTTTGAGATCATATAAGATTAGAAAAGAGTAAACAAAAAGTTAAGTTATGATATAGAGTAACCAAGTGTTCTTGAGTTGTGAGCTTATGAAAAGAGTAAAGATTAAAAGGAGCATTTAAAATGATCAAGTACAAATGAAGTGTAAGCCCAAGTTCAATGAGACATGTATAAATTTTGAAATGTGAATGAGCATAAAAAGTGTTCTAGAACATACCCGGGATTGTCATTGAGTATGCATTGTACATAGTCCATTTATACAATTTTGAATAAATAAATGTTTATGAGTGTGCAATTATTGATGTAAGTGCAATATGTGTATTGTATAAACAATTGTGTAGGTCAAGTGTCCGCATTCAGGCCTTCCAAAATTTGCAAGCAAATGCTATTTTTGGAGCGTACTGTGAGTAGACCGAGATGGTCTCATTTCATTGTTTGCTTTATTTGAATTTTGTATACATTAATCTTTGTATGATGAATGTGATTGATTGTGTACGTTGAATTCCGGACAATGAAAGTCCGATGACTGTGATATATGAATGAAATATTGAAATGCTAATTGAATGTGAATTGGATGGAGTATGTGTACTTATGTGATTGTCAAATGTATTCGGAATGTGCATTGCATGCAAAATGATAAGTGAATACTCAACTATGTGTTGAATGCTGGACTACGGTCCGATGATAAGTGAATGTGATCTAATAAGTGCATGCAATGTAAGTGATGCATTCCATTGCATGAATGCATGAAAGATAAAGGAAGTTATGACCCGAGTCGCCAGGATAAAGAGCTTAAGGCTCAGAATGTGAAAAAGAGCTTAAAGTTCAGAGTGTGATTAGAGCCTCGGGCTCGAATGCTACTGTACACGGTATCCACTAAGGGATATGTGACGTTATATGCTACTGCTCGGTATCCACTAAGGAATATGAGCGAATAAAAAGGCACTCGGTCATAACGACAATAATAAATGAAAGTGAGTCTCACATGCATTGCAATTATCATTGATATGTGCGTTTGTATAAATGATTTCTGAATGCAATATGTATTAAATGTAATATGTGAAATGCCTAATTAAGTGCATGTGATTCATTATGACTGTTAATTAACTGATGTGAATTATGTGAATTGCATGTGTTATGGGATGAATGAGCCATCGATGATGGTCACTCACTGAGTTCGCAAAACTCACCCAAAATTTGTAAATATTTTTCAGGATCAAAAGAGTACCCCGCTAAGCCAACGGGAGTATACCTACAGCTTTCGAGTGAAGATTAGAGGTCGGGATCAGTTCACGTCTGCATTGCATGTCTTTAATTTCGTATTGAATTGTTATTCTGCAACTCTGGTATAAATTTGTAGTTTGAAATGACTTGAGTGTTCTGTATTTGAAAAGGGCCCAAATGACTATTGAAATTGTGTTAATTAAAAATATTTATGAATGAATGAGGGCCCTATTTGGGTATCAATTTCCGTATATATTGTTTTGTGATTCAAAAAAAATTATCGATTTCAGACTGATTGAGTGTTTTAGCACGCCACCCTCATGGGGTATGGACTCGGATATTATCGTCGATGTCGCGTTCGGGTCTTGCAGGAATGGGGTGTTACAAATGTAATGTCATCATTAACATAGGTGAAAAACAAAAATTCACTCTTAAATTTGATCACCATCCTATAGAGAATTTTTAATAAAACATAACTTCAAGAATTTATCATCTAGACATAACCAAAATTAGAGTAAAAATAGTAACCCAACCTAAATAAGGACAAATAATAAGACACACCAAACAAAGCCACAATTAACCATTTTCATTTACCAATTACTCACATAACCCTTCAAAACCATAATTCAAGCCTCAATTTAACCAAAGTAAACCTAACTAACACCAAAATAGCTCTAACTAGTGCAATTTTAAAAATATCATAAATGAAAAACATAGTTTACCTCAAAATAATCTATAATGAGTAGAAGATGAAGGATAAACACTAGCAAAATATACCTTGAATTTAGACACAAATTGATGATAAAAATGCACAAGAAAAATGCTTGGATTTCATGCAAATTTAAAACTCCAAAACATTGAGGGTTTTTTAAATAATAATGCACAAATACTAAAATCTTGGTGTTTAATGAGTGAAAGTAGGAAAAAAGAATCAAGGATACTGTGTTTAACAAAAACTTAACAAAATAGAGATAAAATGAAATAGAAATAATCAGAACACACCTCAATGTTAAAATCGTGTTAATCAAATTTGAAATTTACTTTTGTGCTAAAAAGAATAAGAACATTATATGCATATTTGTTGCACTACATGGTGCCTATTATGTTATCTCCATGTTTCAAAAGTGTCCTCTCAGCTTCGCAAGACACTAGTTGATTGTCAAATTGGCTTGATTAGTTTATCCAAAACTTTAAAATTGGCTTTCCAAATCACTATATTAGTAAACCAAACTTGTTGAAAGAAGTCTTTCATAACTTCTCAATTTTTTCAAAGAAAAGAAAATGCTCCTTTGATAAAAACTTAATGCAAAACCATTTTATAATTTTCCCAATAGCATTTTTTTAATGATCAAGAGGTTTTCTTCATATATCAAAATAAAATTTCTTTTGATGATGGAAGGATTTATACAGTATGCCATATAGCAAATGATCATGCAATGACTGATCCTTTAATTTACTGAAATGACTAAAATAAGGTTATAAGAAGGATTATAATGATTTTCTCAAGTCTTGATATGCTTAATTCCTTCTTGTTCTTGATTCTTCACTTGAATAGCATATGTTCTCCACTTTGCTCATTTTCTTTATTGATTGATTGTGGATCTTCTGCTCACTTTAATCTTCTATTGAACATGATCTTCCCATATTAAACTACCAATACCAATATGGATTTTAAAAAATTGCTAGTAGCATTTTTGTTATTGAAACTTTGGATTGGAACTTTACTTGGTCTAATAGTATACTTATTATAAGAAGTCGGTACACACTAACAAATAATGTCAAAACTTATGTGACAAACTTTCAAGTCAAGAATGGAATAATAATGAAAACTAGTAAAAAAATCCTAGTTTAGCCTATGTAAGATGAAGCAATTAAGAAAATTTGCTTCAGTTAAGAATTATCAATAATGAGGACATTAAATAATTCATAAATCTATTGGTTAAGTTTGACAATCCATATAAAATTATTTTATTAACTTTTTAAAGTAAATTATTTATATGTTCATTGGAACTTTTAGTTAATCATTAATGTCTCTAGAATCTCCTTTTGTGATACGTGAATAATAGATTCTGACACGGTATGTCATATAAACTATTTATCCAATTAATTTAGAACCTATTAATAGAAAACGTATTATTGATGGGTTGTTTACTTACTTTAGAAGGCCTTGGAGTCATATAAATTACCAATTCATTCCTATTAAAAAAATGTCCTTTGTGTTTCTACGGTATCTCTACCAACCTTATGTCAATATAAAAATTGACCAAAGACATGAATTTGCAACAAATTTTTACGCTTCTTCTTATGAATTTTAGGACTCAGGTTTAAGGAAAAAGATTAGACTTACTAATGAGAATGATGAGTTATTATATTTGGAAACTCTAGAAAGAATTACCTCATATTAGCATCAATATATCACTTTTATCACCATCAAAAGGAAAGTTACTTTGTACATCATTTTTATTAGGGTTATCCATCTTTTGTAATTTCAAGAATCTTGTTTTCCATTTAAAAAAACAAGGTTGGATAGATGTAAGAAGTCTTCATTGTGATGTGTGTGAATTTGTAAAACATAATTTATCTTTTCTTTCTTACTGGTAATAAAAGAACTTTTGCACCTTTTCATTTGATTTAATAATGATATTTGGGTCCTTCCCTTATTCCTGATTTAATTGGTTCTAGATGGCTAATATCTTTTATTAATGATTTTATTTGATTCATATGGATTTTTCTGTAAAAAAAATAATCATATTTGAGTAAAATTGTCATTAAATTTTATTTTATGATACAACATCAATTTAGTGTCAAAATTAAGAGATTTTAGTCCAGTAATATAAGAGATTATTTAATCACACGTTGTCATCATAGTTTGAAATGAATATATTATTCATGAATCATCTTCCATTTATACATAATAACAAAATAGTGTGACTGAAATAAAAAAAAATGGCCATCATGTAAATGTTACCCAAGCACTTCTTTATCATCACCATGAACCAAAATGCTATTAGGGAAAGCTGTTTTTACATCTGCATACATTAATAAGAAAATACATGTATGTATAGATACCAAATTCGAAAAAAATGTACCGTATTTCTCCAAGATTAGCTTGTGCTTACGGAAGATAAGAAAATATTTCTCTGCCCTCAACATCATCTATGAATGATAAAGAAACAACAAATATTACTACTGGTACAAGGAGATTTGGAATTTTGCATTCAAGAAAGCAACCTAATGTTCCTTATCCCAAAGAATCCTACAATCTGAACTGAATCAGCTAATATTTGAACCTACTCAGCTACAAATCTTTTAGTGAGATGGTTGAATTCGCTCACCCTAAAATGCCTACGGAAACTCAAAATTTAAAAAAAAATGATAATGAATTACCTATTATTCTGAAGAAACAAACTCGAGAGTGTACCAAGAGACCACCCTATACAGTGTCCTTCCAGAGATTTCCACTCTCATTAAACTTTTCGTACCAATTTGAATATCATTCTTATACTTCAAATTTTATGTGAGAAATTATCCAATAAAGAATGGAGGAGAGCTACAAGAACTAAGATGGATGCATTTTAGGAAAACAAAAATGAGAGCATGATTTGGTAAATTTGCAAAAGTTATATCAAGTATGGTGTATAGCCAAAGTTAAGATGAGACTTTATTTACTAAACATGCAGATTCAGAGGGAGTTACAGTATTGTTAGCTCATATTAAAGATATACTATAACTGACAATGATGAAAAGAAGAAACAGGCCACAAAAGAGTGTTTAATTAGGGTGGTACGTAAAGGAATTAAAGAGATTGATATAATTTTTGGAAATTAAAGCGACTCATTCATGATAGGTGATCATTTTACAAAGAGGCATAGAAACCAGCTTGTAGGCCAGCTCTAATCCTATAGATATGTAAGTTAAAGGTCAACTTGCATGCGTTCTTACTGAAGAAGAGTGTAAAAAAAGATTATTGGTCAAATCACTTAATACATTTGATTGGTCACACGAGGTGTTCATTCCAATATATTTGTAATGACTTGAGGATTATTTTTTTGTCATTATACCACACCTGTTTAGAAGTTCGTACTATCATTAAATAGGATAAGCTTTTCAGCTATTCCATAGCATGGCTTTGTAGCAGTGATGGAAAATACACTCGACCATGTCAAAGACTACTAGGATACACCCGCGGCAGAAGATGAAAAGTGGGAACTATTACCTAATAAAATCAGCTTCAAACATACAAGAGAGCATACGATCTTGTAAACTCATCAAATAGGCACTTCCCCTACTGCCAGATTCGAGAAGCAATTCTTTCAAAACCCTCTCTAGTTTCGGAACATATCTGAAACACTATATTATTCTATTAAAACTGACCCAACAACAGAATTTGGAGAAGCTGCAATTTCAATTTTGTTCAGCACCCAATCACACACACACGCACAGATAGAGAGAGAGATTAGAGAGCTCTGCGTTAGTAGCCATAGAGTACATGACCAGTTACTGTTAGATTCAACAGCAGTAACCTCTTGTTTTACTAACATCACTCTTAGATGCAGAGGCCCCTTGCAGATTTTGCTACTCATCCAATTTTAAGTCCATTAACGTTTAGAAATTGTATTCTTAAAAATATTTGAATTTTTTTAATGTTATTATTGCTTGTGTTGCTGCTGAGTCATCAGCGAAGAAAGAATAAACAAAAAATAACCTGGCATCATGATTTGTCCACACACTTCTCAAATTATTCAGCTCTTTCACAAATAAAACCGTAATTTTTCACTTGGCATTTTCTGTATTCATATATTTACCCAGTTACATAGAAGAGAACATTAGAAGAACTCATAATAAACTATCATCGACAATCAAAATTTTCAGATGCTAGTGTCAAAATTCAACTCCACAGCTCAATCACAAGTTCTTTAATCACCCAAACAACTACATTCTAAACTAATGCACAGAAGAAAAAGGCTGTGAGAGAGAAAATTATGGGCTATACTTAAATTTCTTTGTGAATAATGGTAAGTCTCACGCCAATCAATTGGACCTATGTGTTAATAATGGTCGAATTGCAGCTTTAAAGTCGTCATAAAATCTTTGCTCGGAAAATCTGCAAGCCCGTTTCCTTGCTGCTGCAGCCATCCTGTGTCTCTCACTTTCTGGCATCCTTACTACTTTGACGATGGCATCTGCATACTCTTCTACACTCTGGCAAAGAAACCCTACCTGTTTCCCATCTTCTTCTAAAACAATGTCCATTCTTGGGCCGGCAGAATTATGAGCTGAAGAGAGGGTCGAAATCATCAGCTATAGCATTGGCATTAGTAACACTTTTTTTTAAAAAAGAGAATTGGCATTAGTAACACAATAACAAATAGATTCATTAACAAATCCCCACCAATTGGTATGGCACCTGCAGCCATGTACTCGACAACACTAATGCCAAAGTGTTCATCTACCATTGAATGCAGTCCGGCAATGGCACCTCCCAAAAGTTTTATTAAATCCCTGCATATGACCAAAAATGAAAGAACAATGTAAGAGAAGGATGGGATGAAATACTGATAACTTCAAAAGACTCCCGGTAAAAATATAAGTTTTGTGACAGAAGCAGTTCCACATAAGGAACATTGGATAACAAAAACTCCCAGTGACATTTCACTATCCAAAGAACCAAATAAACAAGTATAGATATTAAGATCATAAAATAAATTTCATGATACCTGTATGTCACATTTTTGTGGAATTCAACATCCCCATCAACCTTCAATTCAATTGCTTTATCTCGTAATCTCTGCAGCCTTTCCTCATCTGCGCTATATCGACAACTACCCACAAATTGAAGTTTCGGTCTGGGGAAATCTTCACCTAACTTTCTAATGGCAATTGAAAACGCTTCAAGTTGGAGAGGATGGGCCTGAAATATAAACTAGCCATGAGGCTCTAAAGGAAACACATAAAGCCCCAGAAAATGAGCTAGAAGACTGCACTACCTAGTGCTAAGGTTCACATGAGCATTCCCACCTTCTCAGGACGAAATTGAGCCACAGATATAATGACTGGAGGTTGTGCTGGCCTTTTCAGAGAAAACTCCTGCTTCAACTTTACTTGTCAGTATCCCAAGCGAAAGGTCCCATAATCAAAATACATAAAACCGCTTCAAAATAGTGGCACAAACTTGTACAACAAATGTAAAGAAAAAGATAATTTGCAGGAAGCCAACTAACCAAAGAAATCATCAAAGGCAGACATTGGTATCACTAAGAAAGATAATGCAACGGATGAGAACTACACAAACTTTTTTTTTTTCACCATTTCAAAAAATTTATCATCTTACAGTTCACAAGCTAGTCATAGAAATAACGGAGAAGTTATAAAATTCTTAAAATTTACAACTTGAACAGGGAAAATTGGTTCCAAACCTGAAGATCAGATGTATTACAAGGAGGATACACTCGCTTGGTGCGATTTGGGATCTTCCAAAGCTTTTGGATATGAGCCTGTGTCCATGAAGAGTTCACCATGGCAAGATGTGCCCACGACCCAACAAAGCCATACATCCAACTAAACACTATATAATACAAAATCTTGCACCGTGAAAGCCAACCGCTGCCACCAACAGAAATCCCACTAACATAAAGCTCTATACAGCATATGAATCTTTAAAAAAGAAAAACTAAGAAATGAACTTCCTAAAAGAAGATAACCTCTTCGCTATTGAGGCATCGTTGTTGTATATAGAACTCCGTTGCCGAACACGCGAAATCATATCCAGACTAATCGTAGGATAATGAGTGTAGCAAATAACATTGCAACCAAATAACCGAGCAAGTGGATACGTGAAAGCGTACCCACAAGTGTCAAAATAGTACAAAGGCGTATACTTGCGCAAAGCCTCCCAACATAGATAAATCGAACCAAAGCTTTGGCCGATCATAGTGAAACGAGGATAAGTAGTTTCTTCGATCCATTTCCTTTTATATAGATGCACTACCTAAAATTGAACATCGCGAAATTATCTTAAACCCAAAAACGTTCGAGTGGTAAAAAAAAAAAGGAAGAAACTTTACCTCAGGTTGGGAGAGCAATTTAACACCAAAGCGATCGATTGCGCGAGCCGTTAGGTTCTGAGGCGACGCATCGCGATCCCCGGTGAATATAACGCAGTCGAGATCAGAGTTATCCTCTTGAATGGCTTTGACTGCGCACCAGAGCACTCGTTCTCCGCCGCCGCCATCGTTTGAGTATGGGTGAAAGAAGCCGACGGCTTTTTTTCTGTTTCTTCTGCCGTTGATTATTTGTGAACCGGCTATCACCACTAGGGTTAGGGCAGCGGAAAAGACGGAGAAAACTAAGCGGAAAATCCAAATTTCCATTGTCCAAAGAATACAAAACGTCGACGACGGTCGAGTACGATCTTTGGGTCTCGTTGATTTACTTATTTGATATGTTTTCTTTTCTTTTTTTGCTTTTAAAAGTTACGAACTGCCGCAATATTTCTTAAAAAGTTGAAAATAATATTTATATTATAGCTACACTTACAATTTAGGATATTATGATTGAGTGATTATTATTATAATGGAATATAATATAATATTATTTTATTAATTGAGATAATGATTTGTAATTGAATGGAACGAAATAAGATAAAAAGGGAAGATTTCACATCATATCATATTTTATTTTAAACAGTAAAAATAAGTAACATATGATTTGGAGGGTTTAAGATGAAAAGTATAATCATAAATAATATTTCACTGTATTACATTATAAACCCTTATTTCAAACAATATTTCACTATATTATATTATAAATTTTTTATCCCACTTAAACAATAATTTTTAATAGTAAATCTATTTACATTCAATTTCATTTCGTTTCGTTCCATTAAAAACTTTACATTCAATCAAATATATAACGATTTTTATATGGTATTGATAATATTATAAATCCTAAATTTTAGTAGTTTTAGTATATAAATCATTAATTTAATATTTGTAATATCGCAGGTAATTTAGATCTAACGAACATTAAAAATAATCTTTAAAATGATTTCTTTAAACATTATTTAAAATCATGATTTTACCTTTAGCCAAAATAATTAATATATAAGTACTCCTTTTTTTAAGATAAGAATTACTTATATTGGAAAATTAGGATAAAACACTTCCTTTTATTCAAAGGTGTTAATTTTGGGGGGAATTATAGAAAATAGTTCTTATGTTTTAATAAAGACAATAGGTATAGGTAAAGTGGAGACTAAAGCACTAAAAAATAAAAATGAATGGAGTTATAATAATAAGGGACTCGTTGTATTCAATAGCAATGGTGCATATTTTATTTTGTTCTCTTGATATAAATGTATTCAAAAGGGTATCTATATTTGCATTGCCCATGAGATATTGAGATATGACCCTCATTTGAAATTATATGTGCAAATTGTCCGTGAGATATGGTATAACACTCCTATTTCAAAGAGTAAGGACTTTAAAAATTTAGCACCAAATATGTGCTTCGTGACAAAGTACCTTTTTAAAAAAGTTAAAAGAATATTATAATCCCAAAAAAAGCAATGAGGTTATAAAATTAGGAATCGTGGCCTTACACTTTACAAAAAGCTATCACTACAAGGAATGTAGGAATTAGCGATGAAAAATTACTGATAGAAACAAAACCGTTGCAAATTACCGACGGAAATTAATTTTCTGTCGGTAACATTGATAGGAAAATTTTCATTTAGCGACAGTAGTAATATTCGTCGGTAAATATAGAGGGAAATCATCCCAGCAAAATTTTCGACGAACTTTAATAATGGTATAAAATACCCATTGGTAAAAAAGGCGGGATTTGTTGGCGAAATAAAAAAGTTTTGAGTTTATCGACGAAAAATTTTCTGTTGGTAAATTTTTAAGATAAACATCGTCGTCTGCTTCGGTTTCAACGTTTAAATAAAAAGATAACTTGGTTTACATTTAACTCACCCGAAAGCTCCTCCCCCTGCGTCTTCTTCTTCGGTCGTGCATCTCTCCCCTGCATTTTCTCTTGTGATTTTCTTCTCTCCGGTTTCTCTATCGTAGACTCCTCTTCTACTTGTCGGCGTTTGTCTTCCCCGGCCACTGTCATTGTATCCTTCAATAGAGGTATTCTTGCAGCCTTTCATCTCTCTTTTTCCATATGTTGGATGAAAGTTTGAGTATTTGATAACTTTCGTTTATTTGTGTATTATGTGATTGGAAAATAATTTTAAGGTATAAATGTTACGCTGCGTTTGGATAGCGTCTCCGGTAGCTGGAGACGGAACGGAACAGAAATTTGGAGACAGAACAGAACAGAAACTGGGGACAGTGAGCTGTTTGGTTTGTGGTGGACAGAACAGAGAATCTTGTCTCCGTCTCCAGGACAGATGTGTTTGGTTGTAGGGGACAGAGACAAAAAATAGTACAAAT
>JANIHZ010000208.1:40587663-40602882 GCA_027478365.1 Erythroxylum rufum | reverse complement strand
GTCATTCTATTTTTTTATATACAATGCTTCAAATTATCAATTATTTTTGTAAAAAAATTTTGTATAATAAATTAACAACAAAAAATATATATATTATATACAATAATATGGATTAAAATTTTAACAAATAATTATAATTAATATGGTATAACATTTCGTTAAAACGTATATCAAAATTTTGGCTACACTTCACAATACTTAGCTAAAAACATTTGGCTACGTTTTCAAAAGCGTAGGTAAAATTTTTTGGCTACGTTTTTACAAACATAGCTAAAACTTTTGGCTACATTTTTGGAAGCATGTTTTTGAAAATGTAGCTAATAATTTTTGTCTATGCTTCCAAAAATGTAGCTAATAATATTTAGCTACGAAAATAATGTGTAGCCAAAAGCATTGGCAACGATTTCTCAAAACGTTGCTAATAGTTTTTAGCTACAAAAATAGAACGTAGGCAAAAACTATTAGTGATTATTAGTGAAATTTCAGTTATAAGGATTTGATTATGTTTTTAGCGACAAAGATAAATCATCGCTAATGACGATTAGCAACGATTTAGGGTCTTTTAGCAACATTTTTTTCGTAATCAAATTTCCTTTATGTTGTGTTGAATGAATTTAAATTTACCAAGTTTTTTGATTATGCAAAATTTAAAAGTTAATAGATGCACTAAGTAATTTATATGTTTTATTTAAAAGGAACAATAATCTTAACATAATTTATTAAATAAAAATGATAATCTTCTTTAAGAAAACATAATAGAAAAAGGTTATTAATTTTATAAAAGCATCTCTATTTGTTGTGTGTGACTTGAATACATTTGTGTGCAATCTTGGAGTGTTTTAAAAAGAAAATGAACATCTTTCAGAGGTCTTTAGATGAAAACAATGTGTGTCATATGTATGTTCTTTTTCTGGAATGCAAAGGTGAAAATTTAGGTTAGAACATAAGCATTTTGGTGTGAAGAAGGATTGTTTTGAAAAAGGACATGGCTTAGGACACAAATATGTTTCAGCTTATGTCCATACGTGTGAAGAAGCAACAAGATATATGCTTAAGATACGGATGTGTCAAAGCTTCTGTTCATATTTATGAAAAAGTAGTTAGATACATAACCTAACCTAATATATAAGAATGTTAAAAATCATGTCCATATGTACACACAAGTAGTGAGACACACAACCTAGGTATTGTAGTATAGAGTGAGATTTTATATTGCAATAACGGAGATATTTATGGTTTCAACCAACCAATTTTAGGAGTTACGAATATTGGATATAAGATGCTTATATCCTATAACACCAACACAAGGATTAGTTTATAGCATACATATCTAGTAACTTTGATACTATCCATTTAGGATGATAAAGCTTGTGAAATTGTTTGAATAGACCATGTTAAGAACAACATGTTTGAAGATGTTTTCAAGACAACATGTGGTATTTGACATGTAATAGATTTGGGAAAGAACTTGATTTATTTGGACACCTTACATCAAACAATTTCAAATATAAAACTCAATGAAAATTATATTAAGGTTCTAAAGGATGCGATGAATATAATAAAAGGACCATATTGGTAGGGAACATCTATAGACTTATAGGGAGAATAGATGTAGGTGAAGAATATTTTTTAGTAAATTTAGATGATGATAACACCATGTTACAACATATGGACCTAAGTCATTAAGTAAGGGATAACCAAACTTCATAAGAGGAGCTTAGTATTAAACACTATAAGTTAGAATATGAAAGTTTTACGTGCTTGATAAATAATCTAAGAGGATATTTAAAATGAAAAACTACAAAATTGAAGGAGTTCTAAATTATATGCATATTAATGTAGGAGGTCCTACTAAAGAGTAGTTATAAGGTGGATCTTAGTACTTTGTGAAATTCATTAATTTTTTTTAACAAAAGTTTGGGTATACTTGATAAAGAAAAATCCAAGTTCTTTACAAATTTTAAGGTGTGTAGGTTAAGATGGAGAATAAAAAGGTAGAAAAATTAAGTATCTTAGATCATATAATAATATGGAGTACATAGACTTGAGATTTAAAGACATTATAAAGTTAAAAAATAAATAATATAATAAATTTTCAAAGAGGATGAACAAATCTATAACTGAAAAGGCTATGTTTTTAAGGCTAAGTACATGACTCCTTAAAATATTTTAGACAAAAGTAGTAAATATAGTGTCTTATCTCATTAACAAATCTCCACAGACTTTGTAACTAGGAGAGTGATGGAAAGTCTGGACATGAAGTAAGGTATATTTCTTTAGATTGAAAATATTTATTTTTTTATGCATGTTTTCAATGACGAGAGGTCCAAATTTGAAGAATTATATCTTCACCCTAAAAGTGTGAAAGGATATAAGTTTTGGGACCTTAAACCAAAGAATATGGTGATTAGTAGGGATGTAGTGTTTGATGAGAAACATATGTTAAAAAAAAAGCATATGCAAAAAATGTGTGAGGATTAATAGAAGGCAGTATAAAGGTCATACAAGTATAATAAAACCAACTTAGAGAAGATTAAAAAATAAAATTTTGGTTCATAAATGTTAAAGGAAATGTAACATCATAATATATTTATAGATAAAGCAAGTCGCACCATTAGGCCAAAAAATACATATGGTTAAGAAGACTCAATGGCATATGGTTAAGAAGACTCGATATCCTTCACACCCATCATCATCAATAAAGATCTAATACTTTTCAAGAAGCTATGAATAATCAAAAGAAAGATATATGGATAGGAGCTATAATGGTGTAGCTTCCTATATGAAAGAGACTTATAAGATGCAAATGGGTATATAAGAGGAATTCAATAATTGTAGAAAAAGAAGATGAAAATGTCATGATACAACCTTTACCAATAGTACTATTAAGATCTAATATCGATATGATAGGACCAAGGATCATTCTATTATGACTAGTTTAATTTAAAAAAATAAACACAAAATAAAAAATATATATGAATCATTATGCTTGTAGAGAAGTAAGGATTTTGGGTACTATATTCTAGGGTAGGTCATTACTAGTAAGCTAGATAAGATTATACATCTTTAGAGAACCTAAAATAAGAGTTTTCTAAATGTTTGAAGAAATTCTCTCTAAGGTTTTCTATTGATCAATAGTAATGATAAGTTATCTATTACAATAACAAGAAAATGTTTTATAGGTATAAAACCTTAAAACTGGAGTCTTGTAAAGAAATAGAATCTTAAAATAACAAAACTATATATAATTTAAATATGTGTCCAGTACTTATTGAGGAAGCATATTGTTATTGATTTTATTTTGAAATTTTTAGTGTGCATAATAAAGATGAGTCCAACATCAGTAACAAGCTTAACTCTCATACCAATTTGCTTTTGTTTCTAACACCTACAAAACTAGTGCAAAACTGGTGTCAATTTTCTGTTATATATGGAAATTGTTACATTTTGTAACCTTTTGGTGATGTTTACTTCTTCACTCAAATCATTGTTATAAGCGTGACTTTAATATCTTAAAGAAGCAAAGCTTAACTCCTTATATAAAGATCCAAACTTCAAATTTGCTTATAACTTTTCTTGCCTAAGCATATGCAAAACCTTTCTTAAATGCTCAACATGCTCATGTAAGCTATATACAATAATATTATCAAAGTATACAACTATAAACTTACCTAAAAAATCACACAAAACGTAATTCATTTACCTATAAAATTTATAAGTGCATTTGTCAAATTAAGAGGTATTACAAACCACTTATACCATCCATATTTAGTTTTAAAGTAAATTTTCCATGTATATCTTTCTCTATTGCTAATTTGATAGTACCCAAAAGTTAAATAAATGTTAAAGAATAAATATGTACTAAATAACGCATCAAGCATATCATTTAACTTATGGATAATGCGTCTACACTTTATAGTGATTTTGTTAATGGTGTGATAAGCCATTCTCATTTTCTATATCTCATCCTTATCCAAAAATTAGAGCTAGAAATTGACAAAAAAGCAAGAATATGGGCTCATATAAGTATGAAACAAAAAATCTCTACTTTAGTTTACTATAAGCTATAGGTTCAAATCTCAACGAAGTTGCTTAATTTATCCTTATTTATTTTAGAAAGCTTAATGCATGAAATAAAGATATTCTAGCTGCCCATGTAAAGAAATACTATAAATAATGAAGAAATTAACAAGTTTACATAAGAAGCAATATAAAATAAACCAAAAAAATTTTACCTGAATGTTCAATTTGATAACTTGTTACTAATACTTCTTCTACTTCTGATAATTCAAAGGTACGAGCCTTACAAGCTATAAAATTAATCTTAGAGGAAAATTGGGAACTAATGGAAGAACAAGGATTAAATGCACCTGATACTAATAAAATAGGAATAGTATATGGGCTTAAGCTCTCTTTCATATAACACTTCTTTAAGAGGTCCTCCATTTGCTTTTGTATCTCTTTTATCTTCTTTAATTTTTTCCATACGATGACTATTTTGAAATTGAAGCTCCCTCAAATAAATAAATTTGGTACTTAATCCCTCTCATAGGAGATATTCTACTTAGAATATCCTCAAATTCCTATAAAAGATACATAGCACCACTAGGCAAAGTGGCATTATCAACAACATCATAAGAAAGGAAAAAAAATTTAAGAAATAAGAAAAGGCATTTGGATCTTAGCTAATAATGTATCTCTCCTAACCCCCACTTTCTCTAGTAAGATCACAAATTTTCCTCATGTTTATCGCTTATTTTTTCTTCATCCTAAAGTTTTTGAACTTTTCCTTGTGTTTGCTCTCATTTCATTCCTTTTAATCTCTTTCTCTAACTCTAATAAATCTTATATTGATCTTTACAAACTTGCTTTGGTGATAATGGAGTAAGGGTGATCGATTTGCCATCTATAGTAAAGGAATATTTGTTTTTATACCCATCATGTATGGGTCTCTTATTAAAATTATTAAGGACATTCAAAAAGAATATATTTTTTTATATGGAAACCATTTCATACAACACCTAGTCCCTGGACCTCTCAATTGAGAATGCTACCAACACCTATTTTAATTCCATAACCTTTCCACTCTCATTCAATTATTGTAAGTTGTATGGTTTAGGTAGTTTCGTAGTTGGTAGCCCTAACTTTTCCACTAACTTCATATTAGTTACACTGAAACAACTCTCTCCATCTATAAATATATTACACATTCAATCCCTAATGGCAACCCAGTCTATAAGAGGTTTTTTGTTGCTCATTCACATCGTAATTTATCATATACATGCTCAATGCTCTCTTAGTAACCATCATTCTTTTTTCTTCAGGTCCCTCAATGCATACATCATCATTAGTATCTTCTAAACTAGGTATATGCTTATCTAACCTCTTTTTCATTCTTATACACATATTATCCCCGTCCCCTCAATATCATCAACTTCTTGTTGGGATATATATCATGAAGCTACAAGCACTTTTCCTAGGCACTTGAAGCACTTAACTTATCAATTCCTAGTTTTTAAAATGGAATTTGTCTTAGCTTTCTTTTCAATACATGTTTGCATTTTCCATTTGGTCACTTCATATTTAGGTTTAGAGCTTTTTCTTCCTTTTTACTTTATGGTTTGCTTCATGATAAAGAACATACACTAGAAATACCAAAATATTTAATAAGCTTCTTTTTTAGTTATATCTATACATTTACAATCATACGAACCATATCTTGCAACTTATATAATAGTGTAGCTCTATAATATTGGTAATTTTTGGATTTAATCTATAAATTAATTGAGTTGTTATCACTTTTCGATCGTTCCCTATGTTCACCCTTGTAGAGCCCGGCCTCTACCGCCATCACTCCAGGTATTGTCCTCTTTGGTTGGGTGGAGCCACGGCTCGAACACCCAACCTCAAGGTTTTGTTGTGCTTTAAGCACACGCCTCTCACCATTGAGCCACTGGCTCAATGGTAAGAGGCGAGCATGTGGAAGCTATAAAACCTTGAGGTCATGGGTTCGAGTCGTGGCCTCACCCATGACCAAAGAGGACAATACCTTTGAGGGTTGTGGTCGCGTGCTCACTTGAGGTACTGAAGTTGGTGGGTCCTCCACCCGGTACGTAAAACACGGACCCAACAATGTGAGACTTGCAAACAAAATAAAAAAATATATATATATAAATGTCATGTTAGTGTTAACCTCGCACATAACTAATGACGTTATTAAGCAGTCTCTAATTCCGTTATAATGTGGTTAAATTTTAACGTTTTTTTAAATGTTAGGGTCTTAAGTGTTCTCTCTAAAATGTTAAGGTTAAATTTGTTAACTAATGTAAAATTTAAGGTCAAAATTGACCATTTTCCCCTCTTACAATTAGTTTAGTGGACTATTATGCTTTTATGAAGAAGACGAGTTTTTTTAATCTTTTATTATTTTTAAAATTTTTAATTTTTGAGCTTTATTCACCTCGTTAATAGAAATTTGGCAAACTCCTACAAAATTTGTTAAATATAATGAAGGATTGATAGAAAATATAATTTATTATTTAAACTAAACAATAGTGAAGTGTTAAAGTTCTATAAACATTCTTAAATGTTTGAATTAAAATTAAAATTTAGGAAACTCAAAATCTCAAAGAAATAACTGACTCTTTCTACGGGCTTCAATCTTCTGCTCCTTATATTTTGCCAGCTCGTATGCCTTGTCCAATGTTTGATGCTTAAAACTGAAAGCATAGTGGCGAATTTCTTCATTAAGACTATTGATAAAACTGTGAACAAAATGCATTGCACTCAAGAGGGGGTTAAACTCCACCATGTTGGCCTATTGATCATCAAACAAATCCATGTAATTTACAATGGACCCTTTTGTTTCAGTTGTTTAAACGTCACAATGATATGTCCTAGGTCCTGTTTTTCATACATGGCCAAAATGTCCCTCTGTAACTCATCCTAGCCTGAAAATTCATAAACTAACACTCCACTTTTTCATCGAAGTAGAGAGCAGCTACTTGGTTCTCTCATGTCTAGGGTGATGTAGTATTGGAAGTGTTAGCTTAAGGCTTTTAAATTAATGATTTTGATGATAACAATCAATAATACTTAGTTACATCTTAAATTTCAAATTTATTTAGCTGGGTTATCTCATTTATTAAGAAAGATAATAATATATAAAGAGGTTATATAATTTAGTTATTTTTTTAAATGAAAAACATCTAACAATTCCTATCTTACAGGAACCAATCTAACAAACACATTCAAATCAGATATGGTTCCCAAAAATCTAGTTTCCTATCATTTCTGTATGAACGAAGGATCCTGCTATTCGCCTGATCTGACAATTGGCTTCGAGACATAGTCAAAAAAAACTATCCAAACAACAAAATATTTGAAGATTTTGTCAAAGATAGTAAGGAAGACATTTTAACATATTCAAAGATGATCAACTAATGATAAAATTGAAGCATGGCTAGTTAAGGGAATTCCTATTTAAAGGAGATCTAATACATTAAATTTATTTATAAAAAAAGACAGATTTTAGAAATACATCAGTAGCATCAATACTTATTCTCAAAAGTTACACTTTATACCCTCTGTGCTTTAGAAAGTGAAAAAACTTTATCGACAGAGAGATCAATATTCATTGAAGCTCATATTGAGCAAATCCCTCTTTCATTTGTTGAGAGCTTGTAGAAACTAGTTAATTAAAGAACCTTGAAAAAGGAGATACATCTCCAATCTGTGATTTTGAAGTCTAACAAGCTATCAAAATAGGAGATACATCTCCTGCTACTGATGGTGTAGAATTATAAACTGATGTTGATAAAGGAAATGCACAACTGAATTCTAAAGCAAGACATCATTTGTTACGTGCACTCTCTCTAAAAGAATATGAAATGATATCCTACTGTTCTACAACAAAGGAAATGTGGGACAAACTTCAGGTTACCTTCGAAGCAACAAATTATGTAAAGAAACATAGGATAAATCTTTTAATGCATTACGAAACTATTAGCATGAAATAGGGAGAGACCATAGACAAATTCTTTAGACGATTCAATAACATTATCATAACCTTGAAGAACTTGGGAAAAATATATCCCAATAATGAGCTCGTAACAAGGATCTTAAAATCACTGCCAAAGGAATGGAGATCCAAAGTAACAACTTTAGAAACTACAAAGGATGGACAATATTTCTCTTGATTGGCTAAGAGGAAATTTGATAATCCATGAGATAGGGCTCAGGCGAGATGAAGGATCATCTTATAGAAGAGGAATGGCTCTGAAAGCTACTGTTTCAATGGTGATGAAAGCGACACTGAGTTACAGATGGAAGAAGATGATGAATTCAATTTTATTGCTAGAAAATATTTTGACAAAATGAAGTTGATAAAGAAAAGAGAAGGATACAAGAAATTTGGAATCAACAAGTCAAAAGGAAGCAACAGTTCATATAATACTCAAATTATATGCTACCACTACAAGAAGCATACACACACAAGACCAGAATGTCTCCTTTTTCTTCTAAAGGACAAAACATAAAATAGAAAACCTAGAAAGCAAGCTATGACTACAGCTTGGACTAATGAAGATTTTGAAAACTTTGATGAAGAAGAGCCTGAAGAAGTCCTATGGCTAATTCAGGAAATGATGAGTATATAGTTCTGACTCTGATATTAAATTTGATGAACTAAAAGATGCATATCATGAACTGTATGCTCAGTATAAGAAATTATATGTGCAGTATTTCAAGGAGGTTGAGAAGTCTAAAAACAATGATGCATCTTTAAAGATTTTGAAAACTTTGATGAAGAAGAGCTTGAAGAAGTAAACAATGTTTGTCTTATAGCTAATTTAGGAGAAGATGAGGTATATAGTTCTGACTCTAATATTGAATTTGATGAACTAAGAGATGCATATCATGAACTGTATACTTAGTATAAGAAATTAACTATATAATATTTCAAAGAGGTTGAGGAGTCTAAAAACAATTATGTGTCTTTGAAAAATAAAATTAAATCATTACATGTTGTCTAAGAATATGTCTCTTGCTAAGATTGAAAATGATTATAAGCAAAAGGTATCTGAAAAAGATTTTTTGGAAGAAAAATAACTCAGTTAAAAAATTCATTGCTTAAGAATGATTGTAAAGGTTCTGAAAAAGTACAATAATAAGAAAGAAAGGTTGCTGAACTAGAAATTGAAAAAGAGAAATTTACCGAAAAAATCATATCTCTAGAAAACAATCTAGCTAATTTTATTGATGGAAAGAATAATCTTGATGCATTACTTGGTACTAGTAAAGGTGTCTTTGATGAGGCAGTAATAAGATATGATGAAAATGATAATATTAAGTTGTACAAGAACTTCTTTCTTAAAACCAACAATAGCCATAATCAAAAAGGTAATAACCTGTTGCATAAAAAAAATGATAGTAACTCCCATTCATCTATTTTATGCTACTACTTTAGCAAACATGGACATGTTAGTCATTCTTATAACATACATAGAATGAATAAATTATCTAAAATATATGATTGGAGACCAAAAGGTCATATTGCTAACCTGAAAGGACAAGTTTGGGTACCTAAATTAAGTTAGTACATTATGAAGATATGCTTCAGAATAGTGATAAGAGAAAATCAATGGATAGTTGACAGTGGTTGTTTAAGACATATGACAGGTGAAATATCACACTTCAACTATATTGAAAGCAAAGATGGAGGTAATGTTGTCTTTGCAAATAAAAACAAAGCAAAGCTCACTGGAATTGGTAAAATTGATGCCTCAAACTCTACTTCTATTGATAATATTCTCTATGTTGATGGTTTGAAACACAACCTACTGAGTGTAAGTCATTTATGTGATAAGGGATATAAAGTCACATTTTATCCATCTCATTATGAAATAATAGATAATCATAACGATAACATTATGCTTGTTGGCCCTATAAATCAGAATATATATTGTGCTCAACTAGAAGGCATGCCTTCTAAAAAAATTAAGTGTTTTGTTTCTCTAGAAAAGGTCTCATTAATCTGGCATAGAAGAATTGGATATGCTAGCATGAGCATTTTATCAAAACTGTCCAAGAATGAATTAGTAAGAGGTTTACCAAATTTAACCTTTGAAAATAATTAGGTTTGTGAAGCATGCTTAAAAGGAAAACAAGTTAGAAGTAGGTTTCCAACCAAAAATGTAGTATCTACTAATCAACTTCTTGAGCTTATAAATATGGATTTATTTGGTCCTCCTAGAACTTAAAGTTTTAGTGGTAAACATTACGGTTTTGATATAATAGATGATTATTCTAGATTTATATGGGTTTATTTTCTAGTAAATAAAGATGATGCTTTTAAAGTCTTTGAGAAGTTTTGCAGAAAATTTCACATTGAAAAAGAGTATTGCATTACTTCAATTCGAAGTGACCATGGAGGAGAATTTGATAATAAAAATTTTGAAGATTTATATGATCATAATGGCATATCTCATAATTTCTCATGTCCAAAGACTCCCTAGCAAAACGGAGTTGTTGAGAGAAAGAATCGGACCCTTACTGATATGGCCAGGACCATGTTGTGTGAAAGTGGTATATCTCATGACTACTAGGTAGAAGCTGTGTCTACTACCTGTTACATTATGAATAGGTGTCTTATAAGGCATATTCTCAAAAAGAACCCCTAAGAGCTGTGGAAAGGAGGAAAGTTGAATGTTTCCTACTTTCGAGCTTTTGGTTACAAGTTTTTTATGTTGAATAATGGTGAGGATAGCCTTGGAAACTTTGATTCAATGTCTGATGAAGCTATTTTTTAATGTTATAGCACCACTAACAAAGGATTTAGAGTCTATAACAAAAGAACTAAGAGGATAGAAGAATTAATACATGTTGTATTAGATGAAGCAATACCCTCAACAACAGTTGCTGATTCAGATGATGAAGAGCATCTTTTGGTCTCTAAAGCTGCGCCACAAACTCAAACTGCACCAATAATGGCTTTAAATTCACAAGATCAAGAAGGTCCTTTTGGAGCTAGGACAAAAAAGGCTCATTCTCCAAGTACACCTCGATGGGCACTTATGCAACAAAGGACACCAGATAGTCATAGCATAAGGACACCAAGAGAATGGAGAGATCTTGATACAATTCAGTATATTTTGGGAGACCCTTTAGAAGGTATAAGAAAAAGAGCATACTTTAAAAACAATTATGTTGCCTTTGTTTCATAACTAGAACCAAAGAAAATTGAAAAGTAGCTTGCTAATAAAAGCAAAGCTGGATTGCAATTATGGAAGATGAACTAAATTAATTTAACAAGAACTAGGTTTGGAATCGGGTACATTATCCACAAAACAAATCAGTCATTAGAACTCGTTGGGTATTTAGAAACAAACTTGACGAAAATGGTAAGGTGGTAAGACATAAAGCTAGACTTATAGCTTAAGGCTATAAACAATAGGAAGGTATTGATTTTGATGAGACTTATACACCTGTTGTTAGAATAGAGTCTATCAGAATTTTACTTGCTTTTACATGCTATAGAAATTTTAAATTATTTCAAATGGATGTCAAAAGTGCTTTCTTAAATGGATATATTAATAAAGAAGTGTTTTTTAAGCAACCTCCAAGTTTTGAGAACACAGATCATCTAGATTATATGATGAAGTTAACAAAAGCTTTGTATGTTCTAAAGCAGGCTCTTTGAGCATAGTATAACAGGTTAAGTAACTTTCTGCTTGAGAATAATTTTGAAAGAGAAAGGTAGATAAAACCTTCTTTATTAAAAAAAGGAAAATGACTTGCTCATAGTTTAAATATATATTGATGACATAATATTTGATACTAATAATCTATCTTTTTGTGAAGAATTCTTAGCTTTAATGCAGGGGGAGTTCGAGATGAGTATGATGGGGGAACTATCCTTCTTCCTTAGATTGCAAATTAAGCAAACAGAAAAGGAAATTTTTATTAGTCACGACAAGTACACAAAAGAACTTATTAAGAAATATCAATTTAAAAACGCCAAACCTATGGGAACTCCAATGTATACTAAAACTAAGCTTGATAAAGATGAAGCAGGCAAAGCTACTGATGAGACAAAATACAGAGGGATGATTGGTTCACTTATATATCTCACAAGTTCAAGACTAGATATTATGCTTAGTGTGTCTTTGTGCACACTTTCAATCAAATCCTAAAGAAAGTCATCTTTAAGCAGTCAAGAGGATTTTTCGTTATCTTATTGGAACCATATACTTTAAAATATGATATCTAAAAATATATTCATATAACATGGTTAGTTACTATGATGCAAATTATGCAGGTGATAAGATTGACAGGAAAAGCACAAGTGGCTATTATCAATTCCTTGGTGGATTTTTAGTCTTTTGGTCCTCCAAGAAACAAAATTACACAACACTTTCCACAACTAAAGCAGAATATATAGCAACCGCTAGTTGTTTTGCTTGTGGATGAAACATCAACTCCAGGATTTCTCTCTAAACTTTAGCCATATTCTTATATGATGTGACAGCACAAGTGTAATTAATTTATCTAAAAATCTTGTGCATCATTTTAGGACTAAGTATATAGAAGTTAAACATCACTTTCTTAAAAATCATATCTTAGATGGAACAATTGAATTATTGTATGTTAATATTGAAAATCCAATAGCTGATATCTTTACTAAACCACTTTCAAAAGATAGATTCTATTACTAAGGAAAGAGCTTGGAGTGCACAGATTATAATATATCTGATTATGTTAGAAGATTTTATGTTACTCTCTTTTGTAGATATTAACAGGCTCCTTCTAGAATGTTACTTCGAAGGCTCTTATCAATTAAAAAAGGGAAGAGTAACCTTGTCCAGAAGGTGCAGTTACTAAAAAATGTAGTTTCAGGTTTTGAAAACACGTGTGCAGAATTGTCATTTTTTTTAGTACACGACTCACAAAAGATAAGGAAGCGATCACACTTCTAGGAACATGTGCCATCTTTCATCTTCACACGAAACCCGCTCTTAGAAACCGTTTGGCATATCACAAAACGATTCCTTCCTTCAACTTATGCTCGTCATCCTTTGAAGCTCCTTCTTTCTCACTATATTTGAACTCTTCCTTTCGTAAATCTCTCAAAACAAAAATTTCCAACATCTTTCTTTAAAATGGCATGAATAAAATCCAAAGCTCAAAAGAAACCAAGGAAGCCCACTTCTAGCCATGGCAAAACCCTACGTTATGAATAAGATTACGAAACTTTTTTTTCTGAACCTTCCATATCACCCACACCAAAATCATCAAAAACTCATAATGAACCCACTTCTTCCTCTTTGTTAAAAAAATCCCAATTTTTAGAGAAGTCCACATAGAAACAGAAGGAACCCTTACACATGTATGAAAGAAAAAAGAAGAAGAATGTATCGTCATTTTTGTCATCAAAAGAAAATACTTCGAATTAATCTACCTAACACCATAAATTAAAGATTAAATGGTGATACGACTTTCAAAATAACTCTGATGGAGAAAGCCTTATCTTTGACGTCTCAAACCCTAGTTCTTCAGAAGAAAAAGAAGATGACTCTTTAAGTGAAGAGTAGCCTACTCGTGTAGAGAAAGCTTTTAGTAAGAGGGAGTCGCCTATTGCACCAGAGAAAGTAAGTACCCACTATCATTCTCCAGCTATAAGATCTTATTCTCCACTATTCACGCCTTCACCTTCACCACCACCAATACACAAGCCAACTCTAACCTCTCAAATTTCTTCACCACGACCTTCACCTACTCCTCAATATGGTCCAACTGTTCCAAATTTGTTTGAGGAATGATGGATCATTTCTGATGATGATTCTAAAGAGGAACTTGTTAGCATGGTCAAAAAATCACGAACAAGTAGTAGTATCGCCACAATGCAGGCTAAGAAAGAGCCTGTGGTTAAAACTAAAAAGAACTCTAACCCTGATGATGAACTGAGGCAAGCAAAAGCTTCTTAAAAAAGAAGATGAGACGAAATAAGGAAAGGCAAAGCGCCTATTGTTGAAATCCTGAAGAAGATCATATTACCAGGAGGAGCCTCTCTTCAAAGAATTCCCCATGGCTCCTGCTAAAAGATCCAAGAAAAAGAACATCTCTATAAAAGAGAAAGGAGAGCCTTTAGCACCTCCTAAAACCTTTCAGTTAATGGAAGTCGAAGTAAGATATAAAATGCACTACAAGAAACGAAAGGTGGTTGTTGGGCGTATTTTGCCTCCTCTTTTATTCGATGATATTGGTATTGTTATCTTTCCCTACTTCCTTTCAATTGGCTAGCATAATTTCCTTACCTTGTATGAAAGCATGTGATTAGCTGGTGAGATCTTTCTATACTCACATGAGAAAAGATATTACTAATGGAAAATTGGTGATTGTTTCATGGGTTCATGAGTGTGAGATTCTAATAACTGAAGAAATATTAGGAAATTTGCTAGATGTAGCCCCTATTGGTCGTACTGATTTTCCCTGTCACAAGTGGGATGTTGCTGACCAGGTTCAGTCCATCTGTCTTCATATTGAAAACACCTAAGATGGAAGACCCTAGTGTAGATAGTTGGATCTTCTAGAAAGATGTATTAAACCTAGACGCATATGTTATCTACAATCTACTAAAATGTAATCGAATGAATTTGCCTGCTATGATTATTCGATTTATGATAGATAAAGGGAGTTATAAGAACACTAATGGGTGTTTGCCTTATAGGATGCTTTTAACGAAAGTACTTGCCCATTAAGGTCTTTCATTTGACAATTTGGAATGGTATGAGCCTGTCAAATATGATTCTTCCATTCCTTTTCAATTTGGATACAAGCTAAAAGACAATGTCTAGGTGGACAAGAAGACAGAATAAGTTACAGAAGTCATGGGACCTTCTCAAGAGCACTAGAATCCCATTTCCTCTGAAGAAGTCAACACATTTGTGTTTTAACAACAATTGCAGGACATCAGGTGTTAAGCCCCACACTCCACCTTTCGGTGTTTGGAGGTTATACCCCGGCATGTGTTTGTGGGTTATATCACGACACCCAACCATCAAAGGTATTGCCCTTTCTAGGAATCGAACTCGCGACCCCTCAAGGTTTTGTTGTTCTTTCGATGTTTGGGGGTTATATCCCGGCATGTGTTTGTGGGTTATACCACGGCACCCAACCTTAATCAGTATTGTCCTCTTTGGCCTTGGGGAGTTTCTGGCACTC
>JANIHZ010000208.1:40486704-40497274 GCA_027478365.1 Erythroxylum rufum | reverse complement strand
GGAGAAGAAGGCCTCAAGTCTTGTGCCGAAGGCTAGGGTTCTACATTCGCTACTCTTCCATTGTGTTCTACCAAGAACAGGATTAAGGAATCTGGTAACGACGTTAGATGAGCAATGTTTATTTCATCTAATCAATCGCCAGCCCATAGATCTTCTATACCTAATCTTCAATTACATGATAACGTCGAAGAAAGACTCGACTTCCCTACTGTATAGAATGATGCTGACTAGAATCTTCAAAGATTCTGGAATTCTTCTTGAGAGAGGAACAGAATGAAGATGAACATCAAAAGCGTCATTAACTCTACAACTATTAGTAGAATGGGCTTGAAGAATCAGGAAAGAGAAGATACAGATTCTAAAACGATAGTAAGGATTGAGAGGGAGCATACTGTCAAGCAAAGTCTGAGTAAAAAAGTAACTCCCATAAGAAAATCAAAATCTCAATCCACTAGAAGAATGCCTACAGAAGGATTGAAGAAATCGTTAGATGATGCAATGAAGATTAGGAGGATTGTTCAAAGAGAAAAAAGTCAGGTGCGACAGACAAAGAAATAAGTGACCTTGAAGAGAAAGGGAGAGATACTTCTCTATGAGAAACCCAAACAAGCAAAAAGGTCACCGAGGCTATGAACTCTGCGTCAACAAGAGAAAAAAAAAAGGTAAAGAGTTCACTCATGGTGGAGACTCTGAAAAGAAATCACCTCAAGCAACCAGATCTCCAGTCTCAATTTTGCAAGAAGATTCATCAAAATTAACTAAAGAAACTGAGATTAAGAGGAAGTTGGAGTTTGAGAAGAAGAAACCTCAACCTTAACAACAACCTCCTAGGCTGATTGAAGGAAATAAGAAGTAGAAAATCGGTCAAAAAAAGAGCACTCCAACTGCTGTTCAACAAAAGAAAAGGTCAGTTGAACACAGTCTAGCACAGGTTAATCCTTCTCAACCAATGAGAAAAGAGGATTTGAGAATGAAGATCATTGAAGAAGTTGAACTTGTAAGGAGTAGTAGCTCTATAATCATAAGAGAACCCCTGAGAAGGTTAGTCAAGGTACAATTTGAACCAATCTTGGTGAATAGTTGCTCAATGCATCTGTTGAATGATGGAGAGAAAAGGTTGTATAGTGTTCTGTGGGATGAGAGATCAGAACCATATCCAACACAGATGACCAAGCAGAAGTACACTATTCTCCCACGCACAAAAAGGACAGTGATAAAAATTGTACCTGACATGCAACCAAGACCTTACATTGTTCGCAATGAAGAAAAGGGGAAGAAGAAAATGTATCCAGAAGGGATGACAAGTGATCTGACAGAGGATCAGATAGAAGCTGAAGTGAAGAACATAGATGAGGCATGCTATGCAGCTTAACAGAGAGGAATCTATGTTTCTCACCATATTTCAAAGGCATCAGGCAGTCATTGTGGTCACGTCACCACTGATGAATCTGTGCAGGTAGTTGGGAAAATTACAGAAGGGCATTACAAAACTATCAGAGTTGGAGGTATTAGTTTCAACATAGAGACTCTTGTGCACCTAATTATGCATATTAGACCCTTGAGCTCTATATCTTTAATTAGAGATGTACTACACCTATTTAGAAAATAAGTCCCAAGGCTACCTAGACTTGATGATCTTGATCTCCCTGATAGGAACTTATCTTTAAAACCTCCTGCTATTACAATCATTGAACCAGATGTCTTACCTTCATAATCATTTAGTACTACTATTGGTTTTGAAGAAGCACGACAGAAGATTGATGCAGCCTTAGTAGAAGAAATTCATGACAAGGTTAATGATCTTAGTGTTTTAGTGGGTGACTTACATGAGGAAGTAGCTTATATACGATAAGACCTCAAGTTACTCTGTACTGAAATGTAACAAATGTTCTATGAAATTATGAAGCATCTTCGGTCATGATTTTTGATTAATAACAAATAGAGGGAGAAGCGAAAAAGAGAAAGATAGGGAAAGAGAGAAGAAGAGTTGAAGAGAAAGAAAGGGAGAAGAGGAGAAGAAAAGAAGAGAAGTGAAAAGAAGATAGTAAAGATTACAATTTTTTTCAATTGTATATCTTATAAATAATACTTGATTATCTTTCTAAAATTATAATTATTTGTTATTATCAAAAAGGGGGAGATTGTTAAGTCAAAATGACTTCACGTCTAAATAATTTTGATGAAAATCAAATAATAATAATATTAGAAAGTGATGGACCGTTTTGGTAAGACAGAACAAACTAAGATGGAAGCAGAAAAGAAAGTAAGACGAAGCGGAAGCGAAACTAAGACGAAGGGAAAAGTAAGATGAAGCGGAAGCAAAAGTGAGACGAAAGAAAAGTAAGACGAAGTGGAAGCAAAAGCGAGACGAAAGGAAACTAAGACAAAGCGGAAACAAAACTAAGACGAAGCGGAAGAAACTAAGACAGAAGCAATATAAGACGAAGACCCGATACTACGTCGGATGGTTAATTAGTTTAAGTTAGTTACAGAACTCAACTGAATAACTGTTTCTTCAAAGAACAAGAAACCAGAAGAAAGAAGCAGTTATCAAGAAGCAGTTGAAAACGAAGGCTATAAATACAAGTCGGAGTCAAAGACTAAAAAAGTTAGTGATTCTAAAGTTAGCGAAAAGGCTTAGCATTTTGAGATAGTGATCTTAAACATTTGTTGTGTGAAACAGTAGAGCTATCATTTTCTGTAAAAAGCTCGCAATATCTTTTTATAAAGAGAGAACAAAAGCTAAGAGTCTGAAGAGGCTAAGTGAGAAAAAGAATACTTACTTTAAGAGACCTGAAGAGGCTCTGTGGAAAAGAATACTTATACTTTTGAGAAGAATAGTGAAATCTTATAAAGGATTCTGAGGACTGTACGTAGCCCATGGTTTGGGGTGAACCAGGATAAAATCGCTGCTTTTACACTCTTAACTCTCTACTTTTAATTTCTATTATTCTAAACAAGTATTTAGAAGTTAATTGCATTACATCGTGATTCTTACTCAATAGTTTTTGAATAAGCAAGTTTTCAAAGATTTTTAAAAGGGGGATTGTATTCAAGAAAAAGGATACACAATTTAACCCCCCCCTTCTTGTGCATTTTGTATATTAAACGTAAAGTCTATACTAACGCGTGATTTACTTCATGTAATATCTCTATTTTTGTCTAGCTATCTACTATTGACCTTTTACACTTTTAGATACAATAAATAGATAAAATTTTTGGTGTTGTTAGTAGGGAAATAATTTTACTACTTATGTTAATCTTACTTTTTTAAAATTTTCTCTTACTTTAATTTCTTTTGTTATTTCAAAAGTTGATGCAATATAGCAATCCAAGAATGAAAACTAGGATTTCCTACTTCAATTTGGTCTTAAAATCGATTGAACATGTAGAAAGAACTAAGTTACAAGGAGAGAAGAGATAAATAAGATAACTTAGTGGTGGATATGGAGCAACAACCATAAAGAATTTACATGGTAGATAAACAACTACCAGTGATTAATTCTAGTCCCTTACATATTGAAATAAGTTAAAAGGTGAGGAACTACGAGTTTAAGAAAGTACATCTAAACTTGCTCCCAATGTTTGGTAGATCATCTAGAGAGGATATAATAACATTCATAAAGGAAACTTTATTAGAAGATTTATCTTCCCTACTATATTCTTCTCTCCCCTTTCTAACCCTACCAATGGACTTAATGCCTTAGAAAGCTATATGATAAGTAGAAATTGCATCATATTTTAGGGCTTAGTTTGATATGTGTTTTGCTATTAATTCAATCATTTAGTATATGTTTAGGTTAGAATTGTGTAAGTTAGGTAATTATTTGTGTTTTAAGTGTTTTATGGATTAGTACAAGTCTTTGAGCTTAAATATTATGTTTTTGAGGTACCTTCATGTGTTTGTTAGTATTTTAGGGTCAACATTGAAGAACGGAGAAGTTTCAGAGACATTCGGGCCAAAATAGTGGCCCACGATCGTGGCACAATAGCCCACAATCGTTACAGAAGCACTAGAGTAGGCCCATGATCATGGCCCACATGCCACGATCGTGATAGAAACCCAGGACATGGACTATGATCGTGGCATGCAAAAGGCTCAGATGTGGCCCACGATCGTGGCCTACTTCGGGCAAATGCGCATATACTAAAAAACGTCAAGTTTTGAGAGATTTTTTGGACCTTTAGGATCTTAGAAAAACCTTAAGGATGCTCATAACATAGGATATTTAAAGAACAAGACAAAGAGGTAGAAAGGAAACCCTACAGAGAATTCATCAAGAGATCGAGAAAAAGAAGAGGAGAAGAAGCTGACTTGACGTACTTTCCAGATTAGGAGTTTCCTGGCATCACTGCCTCCCATCATCCTTTTAGATTGTATTTCCTATTTATTTTTAGTTTTATTATTATATAGAATTGGAATAACAGTTTGATGATAGGATTTTGAATGTTAAAGATGTTCTAAACTCACCTTTGGAGTTTTATCTTTGAATTAATGAAATCTGATTGTTTATGTGTTAATTGGATTTATTATGATTTAATTTTGCGATTGCATAATTTAATAATAAACTAAGTAGGTGAATCGGATGAAAATGATTAAATTGAGCTAACGAGAGTTAGGTGATATAGTAGAATTACAAATTAAATCAAATCGGTAAATTGTGCGAAGAGAGATCTTGCATAGGTTTCTGGTAGTTTATTAGAGAACTTCAGAGCTAATTATGATTGTTGATAGGTTGTAAATTGAGAGATTGCGACCTCCATAATATGATTAGGGTTTATGATTTAGGGTTAGTGGTTATAAATCGAGAGAGAGTAATCAACCCTAAGATTGTCTAGAACCAATAATCCAGTAATTCATAATCAGTTAGGTTAGCAATAAGTATAGGTAAAATTTCCTTTCTTTCAATAGGTAATTTCCTTAGATTGATTCTTGGGTATGTTACAATTGCATAGTAATTAGTATTTCCGTGATTGATTATTCATTTGATTTGATTAATTAAATTAATTTCTTTTTTTTTTTAGTTTCGTACATTTTGAATTTCTGTAATTTGTTTCTAGCTTTAGATTTTAGGATTAAATTATCCCTCCTCGTAGGTAAGACACCTTAGTTACTACGTTAACGAACCGTGTGCTTGCAGATTATCGAGGGTTATTAATTAAAACTTACACACATCAAACACCCAATCAAGTTCTTGGCCCTATTATCGGGGAGGCAATTAGTTTAGTTCTTTAGTCTAATGCTTTTTCACTATCTTTTGTTTTAATAAAAAAATAGAGAAAGAATTTTGGGGCATAAAGTAGAGATATATCAAGACATCTTAGAGTGAGAATGAGACATCTAAAGAGCTAGATGCTAAGAAGAAATGGAAAGAACAATGATGGAGGATGGATATTATAGGGAGCAAGGAACTTTTGCAAACTACAATGAGGCATAGTATGGATGGGGAAGTAACAATCCTTATTGAAATATGTACACACTAGGGTGGCAAAACTACCCAAATTCTTATTGGTCCAACAATGTAAGGACTCACTTAGGACATCAAGACCTATCAAGATTTCAGCAAGATGAGTCCAATTTATGGGATTCTAAATTGGACAACATCTTTGATAAGCTCACGGACATAGAAGAGGGCCAAAAGAGACTAGAAGAGCAAATTGAGCAAGTAACGGAAAATCATGCCTTATATATTCACAACCTAGAGATTCCAGTAAGATAGCCTTCCTGTGGATTTTGTAAGAGAAGTGTGGAAGACTCTCTAAGTAATATGGAAATACATCAAAGAGAGAAATATGAGGCTATCACACTTAAGAATGAGGGAGAGCCAGAAGGATCATTGGAAAACCAAACTGAACCCCACCTTATTGAAGACCACGAGACGAAGAAAGAGGATGAAGGAAAGAATGTCAACCCTCCCTATTATTCACCAGTTCTTAATATACCATGTATGAACATCGAAAAATCTTTAGTAAATGTCCATGCAAAGAACCTTATCCTTCAGATTAATGATGAACAAGTGACATTCATCATAAATGATGTATTAAAGAATCTGAAGGAGAGTAACTCATTCAGGATAATTGATGTGTTCAAATCTTCTAAAGAATAAAAGGAAGAAGAACAGATGACAACAGACATCGACTTTGAAGAGTTTGTGGAAGTCTTTATTCGTGAAGCAAAAGAAGTAGAGGAGACGAAGGTGATTAAGGAAGAAAGAGAGAAACTTACCTTCTTACAAGACAAACTATTGGATTCGATGGAAGATTTAGAGAGTTTTGTTATTCCTTATTTTATTGATAGTTTGTTAGTGAAGAGGACATTACTGAAATTAATTGTTTTCTAAACTTTATTAATATTGTCCTTCTAATCATTTTGCAATTTGTAGCTCATTTACAAGCTATAAAACCGATGATAAACAAAAAAGGTGGAAGTAAGTCGCTCATAATTAATCCCAACTGAGTTTTCAAGGATAGAGCGTCGAGCTATTGACGTTAAAAGAAGCACTGTATGGGAGGCAACCCATGGATTGTTAATTCCATATTATTTCCTTTGACCTTTAGATAGTTTGAATTCTATAGTTAGGTTATTTGTTTCCAAATAAAATCGGGAAGGCATAGGACTTCGACATGAATTAGATGATTGAGGAAGTAAGCAAAAGAGAGGTGAAAGAGCTATAAAGAGTTATGAAGTAATCTCATGAAAGTGTAGAAAGACAAAAGAAGAAAAAAATAAAAAATTGGTGGAAATATTGCAGGCCACGATCGTGGCCTCCTACAGGGTAAACTTGTCACACTCGATTTTCAGTCTAAATCTTTACCATTTTACCCTTTCATTTACCTATATATTCATTTCTTACTTCACTTTTTCACTCACTTTCATTTTAACTTTATCATTCTAAGTTTAGAAACTCTAAACAATCTCACTTCTTTCTAACCAAATTCTAAACTTCCACTTTATTCCAACCTCACCTACTTGCAAGCCACTATGCTGCGCACTAAGCATTCAGTAAAACATGATCAATCATCAAGACGAAACTAAGTCTCAAGATGAGGGCAAAAGAATAGGGCGGCGGATTTCAGAGCACCCTTCCCAATCTACACAGAGGAGAAAGGTATTCGTTTCCAATCCGTTAATGCTAAACAAATAGCAGTTCTGAAATATTTTGATTTTGATACACTTGATAGGCTAGAACTGCGAAATAGGGTAAAGAACCTAGCAGAAAGAATTCAGTGGACGAAGTTCATACACTTCCAATATCCTGTCTACCAAGAGCTCACTCTTGAATTCTTCATTTCCCTTTATTACGAACCTAGTAACCATAAAGAAATGTGGTTTAGGTTACAGGGACGAAATTATAAGCTAAAAATTGAAATTTTGTACGATATTTGCTGGTTCCCTGAGTCTTTCATTATCGATCAACAAGATGATTTTCATGCTTCTCGCTATTGGAATGCGCTCACTGGGTTAGAGTGACTCGACGCTAAAAATGCCCACAACAACATCATAAGAACCCATAAGCACTTGTTATTGTATAAATTCATGTGTCAAATGGTTCTTGACAATTCTGAAACTAACAATTGTTCAATAAAGGAACTTTTCCTGTTGTGGTGCATAGATCATAGCATCCTAGTGTGCACCTCCACTTATGTGTTGAACACTATTGTTGCAACTCTACGTAAGAGGAGAAACAATTTAGGTATGGGATACTTGGTTTTCGCCATTGCTGAGTATAACGGTGTGGACTGTAGTAGTTTAATCGTCCACCTCCCAGATTTTCTAAATCACCATTATTTGTGGTGTGCTGAAATCCTTTAGTCCCATAACATGGAACTTCGAGATATCAACCAAAAGACTCATGTGAAAATTAGGGCTAGTCAGGCAAGTTCGAGCATAGTGTCGCCTTAGCAAGCAGAAGAGGACTCAACTAGTGAGGAGTCCGAAGAGGAAGAAGACACAGATAAATTGGGCTAGAAGAAAGTGCTCGATACAATCTCTGTGAACACCAAGGTAATTACAAATATACTTGCAGAGAACTCTAGAAGAATGAAGGAGATGGCCCGAATACAACGATGTCAGAGCCAAGATATACATCGTATCCATCGTTACTTCAAGGCTTAAGGCATCCATTTACCACCTTTGACACCATCCTCGCCTCCATCATTATAAGGCTTTTTTTTAATCCTTTTCTCTTTAAATTTAGTCTTTATTTTATTTTTGTTTTACTTTAATTTTTGTTTCTTCTTTCTATGCATGTTATGTGCCTCCTTCTCAACATTGAGGACAATGTGTTGTTCAAGTGTTGGGAGGGTTATGTGTTTTACTTTGAGTGTGAATTTTTCATATTGCATGATAATTTATTAGATTGCATTTTATGAATTGAGTGAATGTATCAATGGCTTAGATGGATTGAAATTGATTTAATTTTGAAAATAGTCTATTAGGTTGTGAAGAGTCATTAGCTCGCAAAATTAGTAAATTGGGTTCTTTGGCTAAATATGCAAGTTAATTAGGATTTAGTGTTAGTTTGTCACCCTCTAAATTGTCACATCCACTCATAATTTTAGGTCTTCGACTAAAGTAGCTTTGGTATTATTTTTTCATGAAAAAGAGTAAATAAAGCAACAAGGTAGGAAATAAAAAAAGAGTTTGTTAATTTTAAATAACTAACTATTCTGCTGGCCTTCGGGTTATGAATGGAGCTAATAGCCAGTTGAGAACATGATGTACTGAGTAACCGAATTGACACGCATTACAAATGTGCGCTTTCACTTCAAAAGGCTATAATGATGTTTCAACCAAGCAGCTTAATAAAAACATGACTTAGTCAAGTAATCAGATCGATATTCATCACCAATGTTTATCTTCAAGTAAAAGACTAGGTCCATGTCCACACAAAAATTAAATAAAATGTAAATAAAAATTGTTTTCTAATAAAACCTACTGAACTTGTAAATAGCTTGACTTTTCATGAAAATGTACGTAGTAGTAGTTACAGAGTTTGAATGATTAAAGAATTATTAATGTGTATGTACAATTGAAAAGGGTGAGTAACTTGACATCTAGGTTTTGATTAATATGTATGTTTAGTCCAGGGCCCCTAGATGCGGATTTTATATGTTAATGGTTTTAAATAACTTGAATGACTGTACTTAAAGTTAAATTTATTTCATGAAGTTGAAGCCATTGTCTCATTACTACATTTTGTGCTTTGTGATATTTGTGTGTTTGTTATTTTGTTTGCTTGAGGACAAGCAAACGTTTAAGTGTTAGGACATTGATAAATGTAAACTGCATCATATTTTAGGGCTAATTTGATACGTGTTTAGCTATTAATTCAATCATTTAGTATGTGTTTAGGTTAGAATTATGTTAGTTTGGTAATTATTTGTGTTTTAAGTGTTTTATGGCTTATTACAAGTCTTTGAGCTTAATTATTATGTTTTTGAGGTTGATGTGTTTGTTAGTGTTTCAGGGTCAACATAGAAGAATGGAGAAGTTTCAGAGACATTCGGGCCAAAGGCCACGATCGTGATAGAAGCACCAAAGTTGGCCCACAGCCCACGATCGAGACAGAAGTCTAGGATATGGCCCACGATCATGGCTGCATGCCATGATCATGACAGAAGGCTCGAATGTGGCCCATAATCATGGCCTACAGGGCCACGGTCGTGGCTTACGTCGGGTAAACGTACAAACACTCAAAAACATCAAGTTTTGAGGATTTTTTGAACCTTTTAAACTTCGATAAAACCCTAGGACTGCTAAGAACATAAAGGATATTTAAAAAACAAGACAATGAGGCATAAAGAAGCTTTTGCATCAACCACTTTGAGAAACCCCAGAGAGAATTCATCAAGAGATCGAGAAAGAGAAGAAGAGAGAAGAGGAGAAGAAGTTGACTCTATATACTTCCCAGATTAGGAGTTTCCTGACATCACTACCTCCCATCATACGTTCAGATCATATTTCCTATATATTTTCAATTTTATTATTGTATATAATTGGAATAACAGTTTAATGATAGGATTTTTGAATGTTGGAGATATTCTAAACTCACCTTCAAAGTTTTATCTTTGAATTAATGAAATCTGATTGTTTATATGTCAATTAGATTTATTGTAATTTAATTTTGTGATTGCATAATTCTATAATAAACTAAGAGGGTGAATCAGATGAAAAATGATTAAATTGGGCTAACGAGAGTTAGGTGATTTAATAAAATTATAATTAAATCAAATTGGTAAATTGTGCAAAGAGAGATCTTACATAGGTTTTCAGTAGTTCATTAGAGAACTTCAGAGCTAGTTAGGGTTGTGGATAGGTTGTAAATTGAGAGATTGCGACCTCCATAATCTAATTAGGGTTTATGATTTAGGGTTAATGGTTATAACTCGAGAGAGAGTAATCAACCCTAAGATCTTCTAGAACAATAATCCTGTAATTCATAATCAGTTAGGTTAGTGATCGCGCGGCTTATCGTTCAATTTAGAAATTAATTCTTGGAAACCGGTCAAATAAAATTTATACCAAGAATTGCAACACAGGGTGCAACCTCGGGTCGACTCTCAAGGA
>JANIHZ010000208.1:40447971-40458642 GCA_027478365.1 Erythroxylum rufum | reverse complement strand
ACCTTTATCGTGGGATACTCGTCGGAGTGACCTTCGGGTTTCCCGTTGTGTACCCTACGGTGAGGGGGCGCTACAATATGTGTTAGAGTATTAACATCAAAGACTTTTATAGAAACTAAGCTCTTTTCCTGCTTAATGTTTAAGCCTAAATTAAAAGAGAATTCCTGTAGTAAGGAGATGATAGTGGAGAGAGAGTTAGGATCATTCCCACAAAACAAAAGTAAATCATCTATAAACATTAGGGAGAAAGACCAATCTCCTTGCATTTATAATGGTTTATGAAGTTTCCCAAGTTATTGATATGCTTTTGCAAGGTCCTTAATAAAACATCCATTGCCAAGGTGAACAGGTATTGGATAATGAGCCTTACAAATATTGTACCATGGAAAATATGAGTTGGTTCACCATTAATTAAGACACTAAAAGAAGTGGTTATGATGCATGCCTCAATCCAATTGATGAATTGCTTGGAAAACCCAAACTTATGTAAGGAGTTAAGGATGAACTATCAATCTAGTTTATCAAAGGCTTTTAATAGGTCTATTTCGAGTGAACATCTTCTAACTAAAGAATTGGAAGTACAATCTTTGAATAATTCCGAGACTAGGAGAAACTAAGCATATAAAAATTAAGAATCATTTCATTAGAAATCATTTGCAAAATGGGGATATTGAGCTAGGATTTATTGATGCATTACACTAGTTGGACAATATATTTACTAAACCAATGAGTGAGTATATATTTTTCATAATTAGGAGAGATCTAGGTATAATTAATAGGAATTTCATTAGATAAAGATTTTCATGAGTGCTTAAATTTGATTTTAGTTGTTGTTTATCTAATTTATTACATGCTTTAGTGTTTTAATATTAGTTTGGTATACTTTTGGATCATTAATCAATTTTTATGTTTTTAGGGGAGAGAAAGTTAGTGATATTAGATTTATGGGGAGTGATTATTTTTAGTGTTATCTTAGTAATATTTATACATAAGTTTATTGAATATTTTTGTAAGTGATCTCCATTGTAATTTTTTATGCATGAATTTAGGGGGCTCTAAATATTCTTATTGCTTTGGAATAACAATCTGCATGTGTTTGATTTTATGATTGCTTATCTAATATTACAAAATATTTTTTCATCATAAAATGGGTAGATTATTGAAATAAAGGAGGTTTAATCCATATTTCATTGATAACAAAACATAAATATTGTAGTCTGTTTCTTATGAAAGCAATATGAAAGTAATAGTGGTTATCCATAAATCAAAATACATTTAATAAAGATATAAGAGAGAAGATAGAGACTAACTTATTCAAGTAACAATAACAAGAACAACATCCTAATAGACATTTCGTTAAGACACAGGGTCTATAAAGGTACAATAAAGTTATAAATGAATATGTAATGTTTATTATACTTCCTACTTGGTCACCTTGAAATTTTAGAGGCTCATGATGCATAAACACATCATCATTTTAATTTATTGCATGAGTCTTTTCAATCACTAAGAAGAATTAATGTTTTGATCTTAAAGAAAACCCTCTTAATCCTTAAAACATTCTTTGGGGAACATGTAGAGAAGTGCGTAAGCCAATTTTGTATTAAGAGAATTAAGTTTGAGCCTTTAAAGATGTTGGAATCATGATTTTAGGTGTATTAGTCGACTTATATAGGTTAGTTGTCAACTAATGTAGGTTGTTAAAGATGTGCATATAAGTTGTTTAGTAAACACATTTATCGACTAACTTGTTCAATCTTAGGATTTTAAGCTTAGCATTCTATTCCTTAGTTTCCTACCCCGCAAAATTTAGAATTCATGATATGAGTTATTCTCGATGGCGAGCTTTATCAAGTTTTCTTACTGTTACGTCCATTTAAGCTATTAGAGCAGTTACAACATCTATATTATAAAGTCTTTTTTTTTTGTTCATCCTCAATCTCCTTAACTGTCATTGATAAGTATTTATTTTCATATATTTTATTAATTTTGGGGTTGCCTTTAGATTTTGTTATTTAGAATTCAACTACTTGTATCATCTATTATCTACCTTGTAGAATTGACTAGACTATTACAAAAGGTTTGGAGTTGAATTCATATAGGAAAGTCACAATGTGTATACTTCCTTATAGATCTTTAAATCTCTCGTATATTTTTTTAAAAGTTTCACTATTAAATTACTAAAAAGGAAGAGATGTCATTCCTTAACATCACTGTCTTGGATGATGAAAATATATATCAAGAAATTTCTTAATAAGATTCCCACATATTAATCAATACTGCAAGTAGTGCTTTTAACCATTGCTAGCTCTATCGCTTAATAAAAATGAGATTTAATAAAAATGGTAATAATCTCATTTTATGATAACTTTAGTGGTCATATTAATCTTGAAAATATAATAGATATTCAAGACGTCGACAATGTGTGCATTAGGATCCTCATCTGGTAATCCATCAAACTACATATTTTGTTATGAGATTTGGGTCTTGGGGCTTTGACTTGAACTTTACTAAGAATCTTAAGACCTAAGAACTAAAATTAATAACTTTGCCTTATGATCATTTAAGAAACTAAATTTATGAAAGGAACTTAGACCCATTTTTTATATGAACAAGCAAGAACCCAAGTGATAATAAAGGTTGTTTACGCCACACTTAAGGATGAAGAATATAAGATAAGTGATAAATCTGAATTATAAACACCATAAGTTAAAAACTTGATAATTTCAAAGGTTTTATAGAAAAAAAAAAGAATGCTTTTTAAAATATTATTGATGATAATTTTCCTATACAAGTATAAAATGTGCCTTTATATAGAGGAAGACATAAAACCCTAAAAACCAAATTTCAATTGAATTATAACTTAGATTTAGAAATATTCAGCTGGCCTAAAATAAAAGAAATTCTAAATAAACATAATTCCCTAATTTATACTATGAAATATGAAAATAAGTCCAAAAGATATACAAAAGAATAAGGTAAGCAAATATAACTCGGAATTAGCAAAATATCCTTCCAAAATAAGAAAAACAAGTCAAATAGTCAAAGTTGCCTCGTCATTCTCATGTCTGAGTCATACAGTCAACTTCTTAGAACCATTATATCATTTTCTTGCATTTTTTAAGAAAAAAAATTTTATTGTTGCATTTGATTAATTAAGTTAACTCGTCTTGAATTTTATGATTGACTTAATTTTTTAGAGCACTTGCCTTTTTAGCCTATATGGCTTCAATTAGCCCATTTAAAGCTTCTTTAATGTTGTTAGTTATTTCCTTTATGATTAGACCTCCATTAATGCTTAATGGGTTAAAATTTGAACTTGAACTTTTAATGCCTTTTGGATTCTTTTCATTCCCTCCCTCCTTAAAATTATTCATCCTTAAAATCATCACCAACATCAAAAGGAGATAAATCAACAACACTAAAAGTAGCAGGCACATTATACTCACTAGACAGATCTAGCACATATGCATTATCATTGTTCCTTGTAATTACTTAAAATGGACCATCTCCCCTTGGATGCATTTAGATTGCCTTTGAATTTGAAATCTTTCTTTGCATATATGCAACCAAACCCAATCACCAGGCTAAAAAACGACTTGTTTTGCCCTTTATTAACTTGATTAGCATATTTCTCTATTTGATTTTCAATATTTTATCTTGCTTTCTTATGAATTTTCTTAAAAAAATTTGCCTTCTTTAAACCATCAGTTTACCCATCCGTTTATAGATGACATGTGAAAATAAAAGCTTTGATCCTAATTTATTCTACAAAGTTTTCCAAAAGTAACTTAGACACTTATCATCATTATCAGAAAAATACTTCGAACTATGCCATGCAATCTTGTAACCTCCTTGAAAAACAAATCAAAAATATGGGATGCATCATCAATTTTATGATATGGAATGAAAAGTACTATCTAAAAAATATATCAACAACCATATGTATAAAATCATTACCCCTTTTAGACATAGATACCTTTGTCACAAGATCCATAGAAATATCAATCTAAGGATGTTTAGGTATTGCTAAAGTAGTATATAACCTATAAGGTTTAACGTTAGATACTTGGCTTGCTTACATGTAATGCATTTTTCACAAAATCTTTCAACGTTATGTTTTATGTTAGGCCAAAAGAAATGTTAATTTAATATATCTAAAGTCTTGGGAATACCAAAATGTGTTATTAAACCTTCCCCATAATCTTTTCTAATAAGCAAATCACACGATGAACTTTTAAGCACACACAAATTTGTTTTCTCTGAATAAAAATGCATTATGCTTACAAAACTTGCCAAAAGTCACTTTCCCATATACATTGAATGCATTACCAAAAGTAGAATCATTACTATATAATTCCTTAATGTATTCAAATCATATGATTTTTCCATTTAGAGTAGAAAGCAAAGCATGCCTTCTTGACAAAGCATTAGCCACCACATTTTCCTTATCTTGCTTGTATTTAATCATATAAGGAAACATCTTAATAAACTAAACCCACCTTGCATGTCATTTGTTTATCTTATTTTTCCCTTTCAAATGCTTCAAGCTTTTATGATCCATATGAATCATAAACTCCTTAGGCCAAATGTAATGTGGCAAGTCTTCAATGCTCAAACAAGCGCATACATCTCCTTATCATAAGTGGGATAATTCAATGGTGCACTACTTAGCTTTTCATTAAAATAAACTATAATTTTTCCTTCTTACATTAGGACGACCCTAATACCTAATCCTGAAGCATCATACCCAATTTCATAAGTTTAAGCAAAGTTAGGTAAAACAAGTAAATGTGAATTAGTTAATTTCTCCTTAATTAAAGCAAATATGTTTTACTATTAACTATCCCAATTAAACCCATCGTTATTTTTTATTACTTGAGTTAAAGGTATGACTTACCTAATAAAATCCTTTACAAATCATCTATAAAAACTAGCTAAGCCATAAAAACTTCTAACATCACTTACACTTTTCGATTTCGACCACTTACTTATTTACTTTAACCCTTACTTCATTAACCGAGCACTAATAATATAACCCAAAAAGATCAGTTTGTTGGTACAAAAAGTACATTTTTAAGTTTAGCATACAATCTAGCTTCCCTTAAAACTTTAAAATTTGGCCTTATACGATAAATATGCTCATCAACATTTTTGTTATAAACTAAAATATCATAAAAAAAACAACCATAAATTTTCTAATAAAAGCATGCAAAACATGGTTCATAAATCTCATAAATTTACTAAGTGCATTAGTTAAATCAAAAGCATAACCAATCATTCATACAAATCATGTTTTATTTTAAAGGTTGTTTTCCACTCATCACATTCTTTCATGTGAATATGAGGACATCCATTTTTTAAATCAATTTTATAAAACACACAGGCATCATGCAATTCATCAAGCATATCATCTAACATAGGCATGGGATGTCTATACTTTATAATAACAATCAACACCCATACATCATGCCCCATCCTTTTTAGACACTAGTAAGACTAGAACTACAATTGGACTTATGCTTTCTCGCATATATCCTTTTGCCATCAATTCCTTAACTTGCCTTTGTAGTTCCTTTTTCTCCTTGAGATTGCTCTTATAGGTTGATATGTTTAGATTAATAACATTGAGAATGAAGTTAATTTAATGTCTATACCCCTAGTTAGTGGTAAACATTAGGCACTCCTTCAAGGAATAAATCATTAAACTCTTGCAATAACTAAAGAAAAACACTAGATAAAAAAATGTTACCATTAACATTAAAATAAGTTTCCTTGTACGTAATTATAAGCATAGCTTGCCTAAAAAAAAGCTCTCTTGATATAACTCTCTTTTGCATAGAGGCTCATTTTTCTATCTTTTCATTTTGCACACTTTCTTTATTTCTATCTCTTTTATTTGCTCATTTTACCTCAATCTTTCTTTTTTGTTTTTTGAATTTGTTGCCTCACTTTTATTTTCATCTTTACTCTTTTTTCTTAAACTTCTAATCTCACTTTATCTTTATATACTTGTTTAGGAGTGAGGGGTACAAAGGTAATAAGTCTTTCATTCATTATAAAAGAATATTGATTAATAAGCCCATTATGAACTATTCACTCATCATATTGCAATAGACGCCAAAACAAGACATGTCTAAGATGCAAAGGTACTACATCACACAAGACCTCATCCTTATAACGCCTAACAAAGAAAAAAAAACTAACTTGCTTATACATTTTAACTTCTCCACATTCATTCAATTATTGCAATTTATAAGGTTTAGGATGTTTAAAATTAGGGAAAATCAATTTATCAACTAGATTACTACTATTAACATTGGTATAACTACCTTTATCAATTATCAAACTACATATCTTATCATCGATTAAGCATCTATTATGAAAATATTGTCTTTTTGTAACTCTTTCTCTTTCACTTATACACTTAAAACATGCCTTATCATTAGCATTTCTCCCTTTTCAGCAAAATCTACATCATTTATATCCTCTAAGAGTGGCATAAACTCATTATTCGAATCTAATTCACTTTCACTTATAAAACCCCTTTCTTATTTAATCATCATTACTCACTTATTTGGATGTTAAGAAGCAATATGTACTATACCCAAACATCTAAAACATTTCATATCACGAGTTCTAGTTGGTTAAGTTTTTATTTTACCTTGATTGTATTGCTACCCCCTTCTTACAACCTTTTTGTTTTTTTGCATCAATTTTAGGCTTAGAAATAGCCTTGTCCTCCTTTTACTTCAATTTGACTTCTAAGAAGTGGAACTTGATTTTTTCCTTATCTTGTTTGAGCTCTTCATCTTTTGTTGTTGCTATACTTTAATAGCCATGTGTAACATGTCTTTAAGTTCCATATAGTGGTGTAACTCCACCACATCTCTAATTTCTCTATTTAAGTGAGTACAAAAATGTGTTATTATGGCTTCGATATCCTCTTATACATTAGCTCTAATCAAGGCGATCTCCATCTCTTTATGGTAATCTTCCACACTCTATTACCTTAAGAAAGGCTTTGCAATTTCTTGAACAATTGCCTATGATAGTGACCAGAAGCAAATTTCCATTTCATCATACATTTATCTCTTCCCATATGTCTATATTTCTCTCACCATATCACATCCTACTAAGGACAAGCTGATCCCACCAAATAACTACATAATCAGTAAATTCTATAATGGCCAACTTCACCTTTTTCTCCTTGAAGTAGTTGTGGCAATTAAAAATTAACTCCAACTTCTTTTCTCATTCTAAATAAGCTTTAGGATCATTCATCCCTTAAAATGGTGGAATTTTCAATTTTATATTCGCTAAGTTGTTGTCAACCTCAACTCTACTATTATGCCCAAATCTACCTAAACTTGTATTTGGGACCTATTCTCCATCATCTAAGTCCACTAAAATCATCATCATACTCCCTTGCTCATTGTTGAGCTTTAGACTGCCCTTTATGTATACTTGGTTCCAGCCTTTCAAATAGATCATCAACCGCATCAAATGTCATGGCAAGTTTCTCCAACCATTGTTGCTTAGCTTTCATGTATAATTTGATGTCAAAGTTGTCTTGAATGCCTTTAGTATGATCTTTATTATTCTCTTAAGGCATGTTTTAGACTTCTAAAAATAATATGGGTTTACCTTATAAACACTCTCTTACATGTTTCCCTCGAGATTAAACATCACTCCTACCCATGTTTCATTAAAAAAAAAGGCTTTTACCCTCTTTTAAGCTCACCATTCTTGCCTTTTCCACTTTTAATTTTGTTTCTTTAGTTCCTTAAGGAACTAATCAAAAAAGAATTAATTTGTAACACCTAATAACAAATAAATCAACCCACACAATTTAAGAAAGGAACAACTGAACAAAGAGGACATTTTTAAAATTAAAATAAATATTTAGATGAGAAGAGTATAAGGAAGTTCATATTTAAACAAAGAGAACTTTAGAATGAAACAAGAAGTTGTAAATAAACGTATTTCGAACTATATGATAGTGTAAATGGATAAGGAAATAAGATATAAGTACCAATCTCAATTATTCTTTTTGTTATTTTTAAACTAATTAAGATCATATGCTATTAACATAATAAGCACGAAATTGAATTTTAAACAATAATAAAACAAATATATTTCCTATAAGATGAATATAACAAAATAAGAACAAAAAATAAAAATAAAAAATAAAAAGAACGAGTAAAGAATAAATACGTAAACCTGATGTTAGAGCTAAAGCTCATATACGAAATGATGTGAACCTTACTAAGAGTAGTAAGACCTGACAACTGAAATTAATAACTTTGCCCTAGGATCATCTAAGAAACCATATTTATGAAAAGAACTTAGACTCGTTGTTTATACAACAAAATAGAACCAAAGTCATAAGAAAGGTTGTAGAGGCCACACTCAAGGATAAAAAAGAGAAGATGAGTGATAAGTTCGAATTATGAATGTAAAAAGTTAAAAACTTGATAAGTTCAAAGAGTCCAATAAAGAACCAAAAAAGATAATACTCTCTAAAATATTACTGATGATAATTTTGTCCTATACAAGCATAAAGTGTGCCTTTATATATAAGAAAGCATAAAACCTTAAAAACCAAATTTGAATCCAATTATAATTTGGATTTTAAAATATCATCTTGCCTAAAATAAAAGAAATTCTAAAATAAACTTAATTCATTAATTTGCAGGTATGAAATAGGAAAATAAGTCCAAACAAAATGCCAAAAATGAGAAAAATAAATAAAACTCGAGATTGATAGGAAATCCTTCCAAAATAGGAAAAATAAGTTAAGTAGTCAAAGTTGTCTCATCATTCTTCCATCTATTTCATATAGTCAAATTTTAGAACCATAACTTGAGCTACAAAGATCCAGAAGACCATATTCCTAATTTTTAAGGAAGATAAAAGTGTCATCTACAACTTTGTAGTTTTGGCCAACTTGAAATTCCACCATCTTATATTTTTTAAGCAAAATAGTTTACTACCTCCGATTTGTTAAATTAAGTTAACTTGTCTTGAATTTGAGGATTAATTTAATTATGCAGTGCAACTTGTACTTTTAGCCCATATGCCTTCAAATTGAGCTTCTTTGATCTTCTTAACTCTTACCCTTATGATTAGACCTTCATTAATGCTTAATGGATTAGAATTTGGTATTGTACTTTTAACGCCCTTTAGATTCTCATCAGGCTTGATCTCAAAATAATTCACATTAATTTTTAGCCTTGTAATTTTAGATTGTGTTTCATTAGAGATGGTTTTGTGTACTCCATCATCATTCTTGTGCTTCCCCTCCATAGTTTGTATATCCGGGGTATTTTGGGTTTCTTATTTTGTTCTTTTTTATTATGACGAAGTGTTCTTTAAAGCCTTAGATCTTCTTTAAGAAAACAAAATGTTGCCTTTTTGTCATACACTAAGAATACCCCCAAAATTAGAGTGAAATAAGTATAAAAAATAAAACAAGATATTTATAAAGAAAAGTGATAGAAAGAAACGAAATATACATGATTAAAAAATAGTTATTAAATCTCCTAAAAATCAATTGCTTCTCTAACAATCATGCCAAAAGCTTGATATGTGTTTTCTACTTAACTTTTCCTATTACTAAAATATTACCCACAATTTCCATAGATGCACCTATCATTAGTAATTCAATGGTAACTAGAGGTTGATCCCTTAAGGAAGTGACATAAATCTAAAAAAACCCTAAAATTACTAATTAGCCAAAAAATAATGAACAAAAGAGGAAGGATAAAGAAATTAATACTAAGTTAATGCTCAAATAAGTACTTCCCCTAGAACAAAATTTGATTTTATTATTTGATTAATTTAGAATGGATATGTTATCCGGATTGATATAATTTTTTAGATGATGAAATTACACCCTCTTGACTTACAACCATCTACTCTTCAGTTGGTTAACTTATATCTCTACCAAGTTAATACACCTTTTATTACATTGTGGAAAGTCATAAAAGGTTTAATCCTAATACTAGAGAGATCATATAAAACTATCTCTGGCACCCCATTTAACTCCTTTTATCTAAGTCATGATCCATTTATAGGTAAGCTCTCTCAAATTGAACACAAGTGAACTTAGTTAGTTGTTTGACTTAGTCAAACAGCTAATAGATGTGTTTGGTTAATTGGCCTATTGGGTTGAATCAGCCAACCTAATTAGCCAAAATGAACAAGCTCTCCAGACCAGCGTTTGGGGTAATCAGCTGATTACCCCAAACCAAAATGTCAAGTTTGCCCAAGATCTCTAACTCGTCTCTCTCGTTTTCTTCGTAAGGGTTTTGGCGTTTTTCTCTCTACTCTTGGTAACCAGATGGGAATCGTCCAAGTCAGGTTAGCGTCGACGAGATCTGGTCATCGCAATTGGGGTTTTGAAGATTAGGGATTCGGAGATTTCTTCTTATGGGTGCAATTCATTGGTTATCAAAGCCATGGCCAAGAAGAATAACAACTCCTCTTCTAAGAGTTGGCTTCCTCTTGAAGCTAATCCCAACGTCATGAATCAGGTCGGTAACTCATCCATGGTTTTCTTCTTATTCTGTTTGCTTTCTAAGATTTAGGGTTTTCGATAGATTAGAATTTTAGGGTGCTTTGTTTCTGCTTCTTTGAATCTGAATATTGTTCTTGCGGTGAAGTTTC
>JANIHZ010000208.1:40328011-40340677 GCA_027478365.1 Erythroxylum rufum | reverse complement strand
AAGTTTGTAAATTTTGGAGTTCTGGATCAAAAGTTATGGAGTTTAGAAGTTGAGATGTCGGTGAAGAAGAAGAAGTGGAAAAGCACCGTCATGCTACTTTTACGATTTTAGGCCAAAAGCACCATCATGCAGTTACATAACACTTTCTTCTAGAAAATGTTCTCCGTTGCCCTAAGTTTCTGATGCCACCGAAATCATTCTATTTAGTTGAGTGATTCAAAAGATATACTTCAAATATTTTTTGACTGCTTTTGTCTAAAGCAGTATACTATACATAACTTCCATCCAAAACTTGAAAGTCTTAGGAACTGAATTACATTTCACTTCCTTCAGATACTTTGTAGCTATATGTCTCTAGTTTACTACAAATCGGAAATGATCTCATTTAGATTTCTACAGATCACGATATCATCAAAATATTGAAGTATATTCAGTAGAATAACACCAGTTTATAATACTTAAGAGCACATTGACTGTACCCGTCCCAAATTTTCCACTCAATCTTTCTCAATTCATTTTATAGGGCCATATTTTTGGTAGAGATGTAGAGCAATGTCTTACGAGTCCAATGGTTCAAGAATCAAGTCAATTGGGTGTTTAGAGAAGAAGTTATGGCCAAAAGAATCAAAAATGTTTTTCTCCTCAATGATACTAAACCTGTTTCGGGGAAACCGCTATAACTTCCTGTAGAAATGTTTTTCTCCAACTTTATACAGATGTCGGAAACAAATTCTATCAATTGGAGGGTCAAAAATAGGAACAGATGATATGATGTCATTTTAAGACGAAGGTAACATTATCAGATGATACAAGGTTGGGAAAATTGTCATAATTTTCCCTACAGATATCAGATTAAGGTGTTCTTTAGATGTTTTGAAAGAATACTTCAAGCGCTACAACTTTCATGAAGATCTCGGAAACAAATTCTATAATATGAAGGTTCAAAAATATGAACAGATGATATGACATCATTTTAAAACAAAGGTGACATCATCAGATGATACAAGGTAGGAAAAATTGTCATACCTTTCCCTACAGATATCGAATTAAGGTGTTCTTTAAATGGTTTGAAAGAGACCTTAAATAGATACAATGTTTATGAAGACCTTGGAAATAGATTATATCATATACAGGTCCAAAAATATGAACAGATGATATGACGTCATTTTAAGACGAAGGTGATGTCATCAAATGATTAAAAGTTGGGAAAATTTCCATAACTTTCCCTATCGATATCAGATTAAGGTGCTCTTTAGATGGTTTAAAAGAGAACGTCAAGATCTACAACTTTCATGAAGAATATGGAAATAAATTCTATCATCTTAAGGGTCAAAAGTAGGAACAAATTATATGATGTCATTTTAAGAAGAACAAATTATATGACGTCATCAGATGATACAAGGTTGGAAAATTGTCATAACTTTCACGAAAGATATCAGATTGCGGTGTTCTTTATATGGTTTGAAAGAGGATTTCAAGAGCTACAACTTTCATGAAGACCTCAGAAACAAATTCTATCATCTGGAGGGTAAAAGATTGGAACAGATGATATGACATCATTTTAAGAAGAATGTGACATCATCAGATGATATAAGGTTGAGAAAATTGCCATAACTTTCCCTAAAGATATCAGATTGAGGTGTTCTTTAGATTGTTTGAAAGAGGACTACAAGATATATAACTTTCATGAAGACTTCGAAAACAAATTCTATCATCTTAAGGGTAAAAAATAGGAACAGTTGATATAACCTCATTTTAAGACGAAGGTGACGTCATTAGATGATACAAGGTTGGGAAAATTGCCACAACTTTCCCTACAAATATCAGATTGAGGTATTCTTTAGATGGTTTGAAAGCAGACTTCAAGAGCTACAACTTTCATAAATTTCTTGGAAACAAATTCTATCATATGAAGGGTCAAAAATAGGAACAGATGATATGACGTCATTTTAAGACGAAGGTAACGTCATCAGATGATACAAGGTTAGGAAAATTGCCATAACTTTCCGTACAGATATCGGATTGAGGTGTACTTTAGATTGGCTTGCATGCGCTAAAACACCAATTGATTTGATTGCCAACACAGAGCAAAAGAAAATTAAAGAAAGTAAGTACCAGCTAGGCAATGTCGTTTAGCTCTCACCACTAGAATGTCAATGTCTGGCCGAGGAAATTCCTACACTTTGAGAAGCAAAAAATCTTTATAAAGTATACGAAACTCAAAGCACCTAAACATTCAATATGAATTATCAATAACACTTTACAAAGGGAAAACCAAAGTACTATATCATGAAGCTCCATTCTTCTCCTTTCTGTTAACAAATTAGTATATGCCAAAACGAAGAATAGTAATTACTGTTCCGTTTACCTGCATTCTCTCTGAAGCTAAACCATTAAGATTGCTTCCAACGATAACCCACAAACCTTAAAATCTTATCTTTTCACAGAAGTTAAAGGAAGTAAAAGAAGATAGAGTTGAGAATCCATCAAATATTTATCACAGTAACAAACAAAAACAGCCACTTTAGACACAACTTATGCAAAACTTATCCCTGTCCAACATTTTACTACTATCCGCTACATAACATGGCCATGTGTAATTACACGTCTCTTACATGAAGGAACTCAACAGAAAATTAATGAGCATGCAATGTGACCATGTTTCTGGAATTCAGATATCAAAACAGAGATCAACTATGCTATATGCAAATCTTTGGGCCTTATGCTTCCAGATGGTCTCTTGTGGGTTGTTTCCTTTCCTCATGACCAATCAATAAGACACAGAACGCACGGCGCTCATTAAGGAAGATACTCTTGATTGATCTTTATTGATTCCATCTGCAGCACAGATGCCACTACTTACATCAATGCCATCAGGTTTTAGTATAGCCAATGCTTCGCAAACATTATCAGGATTGACTCCTCCTGCCAAGAGCCACCCATGTTTGCTTTTGATTGGTGGTAATTTGAACTGCATCCAGTTAAATCCTTTCCCACTGCAAATAGGGTCAGACGATAAATCACCATAAAACCGTGACAAAATCCATTTCGAAGATGATAGTAAAAGAAGCAATAAACAATTCAATATTTAAGCAGGCAAACCACCGTTGAGAACAATTATTTTGGAGTAAACTAAATCAAACAGATCATGCTGTCCTTTTTGCAAGAACAAGGAATCTCCGAAAACTCCTGACAGCTTTCATACAGTTCCTATTTAGGTGCATACATAAAGTCTGCAAAATGGTGCAAAATAAGCTAGACAGTTTCCAATCCATAAATCATTTGAGAATTACTACTCATACTTGCCAGCATCTGCAAATTATGAATTGCATAACACAGGACTGAACAATTGCACGTCTACTGTAAAAATAGACGTAATATTTGCTTCATTTATGAATGCACAAATACAAAATATATTTTGGAAAGAACTAGGAAAGATCTTCCCTTACCTGCCACCTTTAGCACTATCTACAAGAATCCAATCAACCAAAGAGCAATCTTCTTCTGAAATTTGATTTAAAAGGGCACCATCTTCATTTGCCTGAAGAACATATATAATTTTCTTTTCTTGTAAATCTTTTAAAGCTGCGCGAGAACCACTTCCATGAAGCTGTATTAAAAGGAGCATTTAAATAACTAAAACACAAGGGTTAAAAAAAAAAAGATGCTCCAAATGTACGTAGTCAAAAATCAGACACTTGCCTGCACAAAGTCAAGGTCCGCTGCTTTGGCAGCCCTAAGAATTGTGTCTGCATCATCATCCACAAAGACTCCCACGGGCTTTGCTCCATGTTCTCTAGCAACTCTTGAAATCTCCTTTGCAACTGAAATTGAAATAGAACGTTTGGAGTTGGGGCAAAGAATCATACCAACAAAATTTGCTCCAGCTTCTGCTGCCATAGCTGCGTCTCTAACTGACGAAATTCCACACATCTTAACCAGAGGCAAATTCTTCTCATGCTCATGACGAGTAGAGGAGAGTTTGTCCAGAGGCATAATGGTACAACTAATTTTTCTTTTAGAAGTATACCTAGCTCTTGATATCTGTAGCCTCCCCAAATTCAGACCTGCACATATCCACAATTCTTACCAAATAATATGTTCATCACAAAAGCATAACTAAACTTTTGGCAAAGAAATACAACAATTTCTTTTTCACATTGCAATGCTACAAAAAAGATGAATCAGAAAAGCTGTGACATCGTAAAACAAGAAGGAAACATTACCAGGGAGACATCTTATCTCCGAGTTAACAAATTTCGGCCGCCAGTGACCTCTGGTTGTGAACCCTGATAAGAATAATGGCAGTTCAGGAGTTGAGTCCCACAGATTCTTTTTCTAAAGCAAAAAAGACAGCACTTTGATTGTGTTGCAATGCTCATGGACTCATATCATCAGAATCGAACTACAATATTGTTCTAAATACCGATCTAAAAGGTGGGAAAGTCGATATTTTTGGTGAAATTGTTAACGTGAGACGAGAAAATTTGCGGGTAGATTTAGTGAACTGTTTCCGAGGAATATTTCGCCCCTTTGTTAAAGATAAATAAAAGGCCAAACTTTTGCGCAAGTAAATTCGACGAAAAACAAACAAGCATACTCAGAAGGAAGGAACTACCTTGGAGCGCCATCAGTTGTTGAACTGTCGCTTCACAGTTGCAGACAAATAGAGCCAAATAGCACAAGGTAGCAGGGGTCGCAGCGCATCGGTTTAAATTTTCTTACCATTCCCACCTAATCAATTAACCATATTTGTTTTTGGGTTAGATACCATGAAGCCACCATGTTCTTGGATAAGCTTAATGGGTTTTCACAATGGTCCAGTTATTGTTTGGTAAACTTCGGTTTTGGGCTCCCATGAAAGCAGGGGGAAGAATCCATTTCACTGGATATTTATTTAATTTGACGTGTGAAAAAAATGCCATCTCCATCTCCTTTCCTTTTGCTATCAACTTTCTCTAACTTCTTAGATTCTTCTATTCTATTGGAGGACAAGGAATAGCAATAACGAGGAACTGGAAAGTTGAAACACACCAAATTTCCACATCGATAAGTTGGCATCCTGAGTCAAAAAGGAAGTCGGCATCCTGAGTCAAAAAGAAAGTCCATAATTATCCATTACTACCATGGTGATGGTGGATAGAATCCATTTTTATGCGGATGGTGGTGGGATGCAATATCCATCAGTAAATGTGAATCGTAGAAGAACCTTCTTCCACAAGGCTTCATGATTTGTCTGGCTGTGAATTAGACTCGTGGGCGGCTAGTGGCAATATGACACTGCTCACAGCTCATGCTTTTCACGATTTTTCCAGCAATGTCCCAAAATCATTGGGACCCATTTCATCATTTTGCGCTTTGGATTGATTCCAAGTTGGTTATTTAGGGAAAAAAAATTAAGAAGCATTATATTTACTTTTGAGTTAATGTAGTCTGCATAAAAGAATCAATGATTTTTCTTGTTTCTATCCATCTGGTCAAATTCATGTGTAACCTCTAGAAGATCTGCAGATTCATAGATGATATCAAATGTATACAAGAAAAAAACCGATACAAGCTCAACTACGACTACCCTCGTACATGTTGAATAATTCCATTATGCTAATTCAACATAAATCTCTGTGAAAAGGCGGGGGCTTCCTTTCCCAGTTATGGCAATTCTTAGAGTTTAATATTTGGGAGTTCATCAAAAACGTCAAATGCTTGACTTGGAACACGTACAACTTGGAACTCTCCTCTTTCTAGTATTGTTTGTCATCTTACACCTCGAAGCAGTAGAAAATTCAAACGCCACAGAGGCCAAGATATCCCATAACATGAATCATTTTGATCAACAGTTTGGAAGTATAAATTTGCTCATCTATGCTTAACTATTGAACAGAGATTGGAGCACCAACCAATCATTGATGAGAGATTGCATCAGCCCCGGAGAACTCTTGCTGTTCTTGACATATAATTCCCCGAATTGTATCACTCAGCTGAAAGAACGTGAATTGAAATAACTCAAGAAAGAGAAAGAAGCACATCTACATCATATAGTGTCTTCAAGATTTACTTCCATTATAAAGTTACAATGTACTGTCAAAAGAATACAACATGAAGCTAGACTTAAGCCAAGACATCACTGTTCTTGAATCTTAATCTCCCCCAGAAATAGAAAGTTCAATCCCAGAGAAGGGGATGATACAGAAATATGAAAGAATGTAAAATAATTCAAAAAATATTCTCCTTTCATTTATCAACTAGTCGTCAACCTGTTTTTCGCTAGGCCTAATCAGTTGAGCAGACTTCCTGTTCTTAGCCTCTTTGCCTTCTGGCTTCTGCTACTTTCTTTCTTTCTCCTCAACTCAAATACAAATATCACACGCTTATAACAATTCCAAGAGTTAAAAATCTTCCAGCATAAATGGGATCTTGGAGATGTTGCTTATGCTACAATCTGCTCCTGTTCTATATACAACGGCTCCATCCACGAAGAAACAGATTCACTAACCCCTTTAACAATATTGTACTGCTTCTCTGCACCAAAATTTCCAGCAGCTGGAACATCTTTTACTAACGAATTAACCCAAGACACATCAGGCTCATCAATGTTTGATGGCATCAACTCAACTGCTCTTGTTGCAAAATTGTTGGAGCTTCTAACCCCAAATGAAGATGACCGCTTCAGCTTGTTCAGCTCATCGCCTTGAATGCCCCAATCCAACTTTCCATCAGGGGAGCTCCAATCTGACAGATTAGAGGACATCATGGATACAGGAGTTGCAGCAGCTGTAAGGCCACGACGATTAGTTACAGTTCCGCGATCAATAAAACTCTGGCTCCGCTTGGTGAAGGCAGAAGATCTCGAGTTCATAACAGCTGCTGCCACTGCAGCTGAAGAATCAAAGCCATATGAGGTAGGTTTCCTCACAGGTGACGATGAGAGATTGGATGTATAACTTGAGCGTAGTTTGTTCATGTTTTGGCGGATCTGAAGTCCATTTGGAGATGTCAACTGCGTTGGAGTAGCACGTAGTTGCATATTCTGTAGAGGAGACAACAAAGAGGGATCAAGAGATCCAAACACATCATCAAGGTTAGTAGGTTTCAAATCTCCAATCCTATCAAAATCTTTGCTCCAACAGGATTGTGAAGAGAGACCAGAAAACTCATCCATCAACCGCTGTTGATGCAACTGGTTAACTTGATTTTCTAGGCTGAGCAATTCCATTTCCATATCCAAATCCCGGGCACATAATGCAGTTTTTAGCCTACTTCCAGGGAGCTGCAATGCAGGTAGAGACAAGTTAAGATTCTTTGGCCACATGCCAGTACTTTTGGAAGAGGATGAGGCTGTTGCCATGGGAGACATGGGTGGCGTTGAGACAGTGGGAAGTGGCAAAGATGTCCCGTGAGCTAATGGACTAGAAACCACCATGTCCTCTGCAGTGACTGACGAGGGACTAGATGATGGCATTGCTGAGCCTGTGGAAGCATATACAGGGCGCAGCTCCTCAGACTTATGTGCAAAGAAACAAACTTTTCGTGAGCATACGGTCTCATCCTTGCAAAGTCTGGTCCGATACTGGGCAGGATGCAGCCATGACTCAAAAACACCATGTGCATAATCACATGCATCACCCTTCTGACATGAACCCTTGCGAAATTCAGGACAAGGGACACAGCTGTAAGGATACTTCCTTGGGTCCCTCCTCCTTGCGTTCTCACCTGGATGCACAAATGGGCACTCGGTCCAATCATGGGAATACGCCCTTGAACAAGGCTTGATCTTGAAAGAGTACATTCTAAACTCGTCAGTACCATATATCCCATTGTTAATGTCAGGTAGGGTTACATCAATAGGATATTCTTTCTTCTCGGTTCCTTCTTTCATCAACTGCGGCATTGTCACCAGTTTCTCTTCATCATTTTCGCTTAAACTTTCCCCTCTTAGCAGTGACTCTATCAACTTCTTTTTTGAATTGTATGGAGATTTTAATGAAAAGTTAAGAAGATCACCAGGTTTATTTTCATTAGCATCAGTGGAATTAGAATCGGCAGATGCATCCAGCAATAGTTTAACAATCTCAACTGAAGAATTTGCACCACCTGCAACAGCACAGTGAAGGGCAGTCACCTTACTGAAGCCGCAAGCCCTGTTGATATCAACTTTCCCAGTTTGGATGATATACTTCAAAACATTGACACTTCCAAACATAGCGGCAATCATGAGGGGTGTTCTCTCCTGGAAACCCATCTTTCTGGACCCAACTTCTCCACCATACCAAAAGCTTGCCTCATCAACATCCAAACCCTTCTCCTCAACCTCGGTTTTGAAGCCAGTAAGATCATCGGAGGCAGATAATTCGAGCAATACTGAGCAGTTACACATGATACCTCCCTTCCGTCTATAAGATTTGTCTTCCAGGAGAATATTTGAGGGGAAAAACTCACTCCTGGAACCACCGCACCTATCCAAGTCCTGCACAGGCAAAAACAAACAGATGCCAAATAAGGAGGACGAATAGAAGTCCTGGTAAAAATCACATATATATCTTCTGAGAATGGGAGAACACGAGAAAACGTACTAAACTTATAAGTTTAAAATATTATGCTAACTTGGGAAGAATTGTGAATTTAGTCAAAGATCAACCTCAGAATCAGTATTCTTAAATATCTAAGGTTTAGATTACACACAAACGACCAATGAAGCAATGGAAAGGTAAAATGAACGGAAGAATTCCGAGTTCCCACGGCTATGACTTCCTCTATTCTCCTCAACTTTCTTAGCATCCAGTCGAACACGAATAATCAATTGAAGTAAAAGCAATATACATTTGGAATCAGCTTCTAAGCCCAAAAGACTTGGTCCTCCAAAATCACCTCTATTGATTACCAAGAACTCTAGCAGAATTCAACAAGAACGTGGAAAGTGTTGAAGAAAAAGTAAAACAAGAGCAAACCCAAAATCAAAGTTTCATTCTTTAACCAAAACCAAGCATAACCCACCAGGAAATCGCAAACACTGATAAAGGAAAAGAAAACCAAGCGCAGCAACCACCAAACTAAAGATAACCTACAAACTTGTACAAATTGAACAACAAAAACATACCTAAGAGACTTGGGAAGAGAGAGATGTTGAATAAAAGGTGATGCCTCTACTTAACTTGGTAAAAGGAAACAAAAGTCTGTGTGGGTTGTAACTTGTGAAGAGAAGGCCAAGCGTGGGGTTTTTATATAGGATCTACAAAACAAGAAGCAGCCAGCTTTGAAGATGAAAAGGAAGGTGTGGGGAAAGCAAAGACTTTTCTTCTGCTCCCAGTGTGCTGGGTCAAAGTCAAAGGACGGGGTCACTTCCTTGAGGCACTCGTTGATTCTTCTCTCCACCTTCCCAAGTCTAGATGAGGATCAAATGAAATGTAAATAAAACTTGAATTGGATTTCTCTTGCGGTCGCCAAAGTAAATAAATTATCAAACATATATTTATTATTTCAATCGCCTCTCTAATTTAATTATTCACGTAACGTTTTACGTGTTTCGAAAATTAAAGTGTTGCAAAAGAAAAAGTTTAATTAAAAAAAACTTAATAAGAATAAAAGGATCCTCACAATTCTTTTCTATTCAGAAGAAGAGTATACCTCCTAAACTTCTTCTTGTATAATAGGATCAGAAGCTTGTGGACCAAATTGCAAAGAGCGTTGTCCTTAAGTCCACACTTTACCCATCTCTGTTTCCTTTCAGGTCACAGATATTATAATCTGACCCATTTTTCCACAATGATTCTTAGCCCACAATTATACATAATTTAGTTCCCTTTCTATTTTATTAAAAACTTTACCAACAGCAAAAGCAAAACGTCCAAAAATCGGACAATTTCTCTCTAAGTCGGCGACAGCAGGTTTGGTACTACGTTGTACATCGAATTGATGATTAAGAAGGGCTGGCAATTTCGTTGAGGACTAAGAAACCTGGGATAGAGTGCACGCTTTTATTCTTGAACCTGATCTGGGTCGCCTAGATTACATCGATGCTTCGCTGTCACCTGTTCTTCTTCTCATCGAAGCTACAAATTCACATTCACACACAGCTTTACCATATTTTATGAAACATACACCCTTCTTTAGTTTTTACTTTAATATTCTGAACAAACAAGTATGAATGAAATGCTACTTTTGCGAATAATGTGCCCTAATTCTTCAAACTTCAGAATATGGATTGTCCCCATTATTTTCAGAATGGGACTTTAAGACCACAAAAACTACTTGTGTCACGAAATATGTACAATCGCATAGCAAAATATCACTCATCTTATGGCAAATTTTCTAATTCATGCCATCCCTTTTATATTTAATTTCAACCTTTTTCATGTTTCATTTTTCTAAGTTAATAAAACCATACTGAATAGTGCAAGTCATTATATGATTTAAAGAAAACCCCGTAATAAATGTGTGCCAAGTAGCGTGTCACATTTTATACCAGGACTTGTGTATTCTTATGGAGCATTAGATTCTACAAATATTAAAGACTACAAGTTTAAACAATAGTAAGATGAAAAGAAAAATAATATAATCAAAAGTGGTATGCAAAATGGTTATTACATTTTTTTCTTTTTTAAAATTTAGATGCGAAGCTAAGTGGTGGTGAGTGGAGACACGATAGTAATATTGTAATGGTACAGATACCACTTTACATTAACCATGTGGAGTATAAATACGTAATGTACAAGATACGGGTACAAGTATCAGGTAAGAATCAATACAAACAATAGATAATGATAAACTCTATCTAAACAAACTAAAATCATTTTAAGAGATAAATGAGAATATTTAACTCATTTATCCTTATCACCCTTCTGCAAATTGATCATCATAAGGTATGATGGGCAATTTGGTCTTCAAAATATTGAATCTTTGCTTGGGTAATGGCTTGGTCAGAATATCTACAATCTGATCATTTGAAGAAAGATACCTAACCTGTAATAATGAAAATCAATTTCTAGGGGCTTTGACCTGGAATGAAAAATTGGTGTTGTTGTCAAATATGTTGCCCTAAGATTTCACACCATAGAACAGGAGTTGTGGCTTGTGCATGACCAAGTTATTGGAGTAAAGAAAGTACCCATTGTAATTTAGATACTGTGGAAGCTAAAGCATGATACTCTGCTTCAGTTGAACAGCGAGTTCGTTGTTTGCAAGAGCCCCAAGTAATGAGATTTGAGCCAAAAATTATGCAATAACCAGATGTTGATTTTCTGTCATCAGTGGAACTTGCCCATTCGACATCACTATAGGTAGAAACCATTGGATTGAAGCTCGATTTGAGAAGAATCCCATACTGCATAATGGAACGTAAATAATGTAAGACGCATTTGATAGGTTGCCAATGATTTTCAGTCGGTTGATGCATAAATTGAGATAATGTGTTCACTAAATAACATATATCCGGTTTGGTAAGAGAGAGATATTGCAATCCACCAACAATACTGCGATACAAAGTTCATTAGAAAAAGCAGTGGTATCATTTAACCTCAACTTAGATTGTCGACAGGTAGGAGTAGAAATGGAATTAACCAAAGACATATTCGCTTTAGATAACAAGTCTGTCTGTGATGTATTTACGCTTGGTGAGAAGAAGGCCTGTAGGTAACCAGTTGGATTCCACACTAAGAAAGTAATGTAGGCGACATAAGTTTTTTAGTGCAAATCTGTCACTTAAAAGTAATGATGTGTTGAATATGACCAAAGTTACTTCCAATGACTAAAATATCATCATCGTAAATTAGACAATATGCTTGAATTCCTGCGTGGTTGTAATAATGAAGGGAACTATCAATTTTTGAGTTCTGAAAACCAATAGAACGAAGTGCTTCAATAAGACAAAGGAACCATTATCATGGGGCTTGTTTTAAGCCATATAAAGACCTTTTCAACTTGCAAATATGATCTGGATATAGAGAACTGACAAAACCTTGTGATTGTTGCATAAATATCTCTTCATCAAGGTTGCCATGTAAAAAGGCATTAGAGACATCCAACTGATAGACAAGCCAGTGATGTGAAATAACCATGGAAAGAATAAGTCGAATGGTAGCAAGGTTAATAACAAGAATATAAGTATCCCTATAATCAATACATGGGCGTTGATGCAAAACCTTTTGCAATGAGCTTGGCTTTGTATCGTTCAATAAAGCCATCTGAATTCCTTTTGATTCGATATACCTATTTACAGCCAATGACCTTGTGAGAAGAAGAGGGAGGAACTAATTCCCATGTGTTATTAGCAATTAAGGCATCAATTTCAGCAGCCATAGCATCTCGTCATTTGCTTGATTTTACAGCTTGTTTATATGAGGTGGGTTCAGAGTCTTCAACTTATGTAAGAAAGATATGTGGTTTTAAGGATCCAGTTTAGGGCAAGTGATCATCGGATGAGTTTTAGGTATATCTATTGATATGGAGGCAGGATGTAGTACAGTAGGGATAACTGAAGGTGGAGGAGATAAAGGGTTAGGTGGAGATGATGGAGGAGAGGAAGACTGACATAAGGTTGGAGGCTAAGGAGGGTTGAGATTGGAATTTGGTGGAGAGGTTATATTTGGAGTAGGATTGACAGGTAGGAAGGATGGAAGTAAAATGTTTTTTGGTGATGAGTCATGGAAACTGGCATGAGCAGCTTGCTTTCGC
>JANIHZ010000208.1:40288375-40311075 GCA_027478365.1 Erythroxylum rufum | reverse complement strand
AGAGGCCAGTAGCATGCTCAGTCAGTGAATGCAATGAAATCTATCAGTCTAACCCAATATTACCATAATACCCTTTGTTACCAGTAACGGGATGTTACATAGGAGTACCACCTCCCCTCTTGAACTGCTCTCTCCCTTTTCTCTTCTTATTCACTGCATTTTTTATGTTCTCGATGTTCTCCGCTCTCAGTGCTGCTTCGACTAGGTGCTGGAAATCACAAAAATTCTGGTCCACCATCTTCTCTCGAATGGCCAAATGCAAACCCGACTCAAACCTACGACACCTAGCCGCCTCACTCAGCATCAGATCACCTGCATACCGGGACAGTTGTGTAAACCGACGCTCGTACTCACTCACCGTCATCTCTCTCTAGGTGAGACTCAGAAACTCCCTCTGCTTCTATTGAACATATACCTCTGACAGATATTTCTTCTTAAATACTGCTACAAAATCCTTCCATGCCAACCCTACTGATCTCCTCTGGCTCTCTGGCACACTTTCCCACCAGTATAGAGCATTTCCCTGAAGCAGACTAGCAGCATATATAACTCTGTCGCCATCCTCACACTCCAGCTAATCCTTCACTTTCTCGGTCTTCCTCAACCAATTCTCGGCTTCTTCTGGGCCTGTCGTCCCATATAAGTCTACTGCCCTATACTTCCTCAACTTATCAAACTGCTTCCCTTTCTTATCTGGGGCCGAAGCAGAAGGCTATGACATCTGACCCATGGCCTAGACAAATGCCTAAGTAAAGGCCTGGAATATCCTCGGATCCAACGGAGGCACTTGCTCCTGCAGAACTGGCGACTCCTGAGTCTGCGATGGGACGGGCTCACTACCTTGTCCTACAAAAGCCTCAGCATGACCTGGAGCTATCGACTCATCAGTACTCTCCTCTCTTATCCGAGAGTCAGGTGCAACTAATCCTTGCAGAACTCCTCGTATCATCCTTCTACGAGATGGCATCTTACTCCTTCAAATAGAAACACTAAGTATTAGCTACAATTCGTTTTAATCTTATTTCCTACATGTATGCATGTTATGCATGTCACTTAATGCACTTCAATCAAGTCATAATGCAACAAAATTCACATAGCAGACAATTCCTACGATGCATTCTACGCCTAGGAAAGGACCTAGGGCTCTGATACCAAAATAGCTGACATCTTAGGAGTTTAGATAAAATGCTTTTGTTTAGTATCTCATATCATGTAGAACTTGTTGTATAAAACTGTGAACTCACAGATGGTTTTGTAATGTAAATATATGGTTGGTGTGTAATGAAATGACAATGTAAATTATGTTTTGCTAATGAAATGGGATGAGTTGAAACTTAAAATACTTATGTTTTTTATGATGCCATGATAAGATGATGTGTTTGCTCTAACATGTCATTCTCATAGGGTATGTTCTTGAATGTCCCCTGGATGTTAGGGAATATGCTCTATGATAGTGGGGTGTTACAGATCTGTTACAATTGTTGCCAATTCCCTATCAAGTTTGGGACGACATCACCATGGACTTCATTGAAGGTCTCTCACCTTCTAATGACAAGTATGCTATCTTAGTCGTTGCTGACAGACTCAGTAAATCAGCTCATTTCATGGTGTTATCCCATCCTTACACTACTAAACTTGTGGCTGAAAAGTTTGTAAAAGGCATGGCCAAGCTTCATGTGATGCCAAGATCTATTGTAAGTGAACGGGACCCAATCTTCCTTATCCACTTTTGGTGTGAATTTTTTAAGCCATTAGGAACAAAGTTGAAAATAAGTTCGGCCTACCATCATCAAATAGATGGCCAAACTGAAGTTATTAATCGGTTTTTGGAGCAGTATCTTTGATCCTTTGTTCACCAACAGCCTCGTAAATGGTCTTCTGTTTTGCCTTGGGCAAAATTTTGGTACAACACTGCCTATCATACTTCCATAAGCATGACTCCTTTTTAGGCTCTAGGGTTGTCCCTCAGCTACAATTCCACGTTATCAAAAGAGCATTTGTTCAATTCATGAAGTAGATCAACAACTGATGGCTTACGATGCATTACTCAAGCAACTCAAAACAATTTAAACATTGCTAATAACAAAATGAAGTAGCAAGTGGATTCCAATAGGAGGGAAATTAAGTTTCAAGTAGGCGATTTAGTCTTCCTAAAACTCCATCCTTATAGACATCAATCGATGTTCAAAAGAGCTTATCAAAAGCTTGCTAATCGATATTTTAGGCCATATGAAGTGGAAGAACGAATTGGACAAGCTGGGACCTATTAAGTTCACTCCAATTATTATGGAAAGAAGTGAATTTTATAATAAATGAATTTCAGAGGTAAACTTTTAGCATGCCAAAATAATGTATTCACACTAATGTCTAAAATATATAAGAAGGGGAAAGTTAAGAATATAAATAAAAATTATATTTTTAAATTTAATTATTTATGTTCTAATCAAAATATATAATTTAAAAAGAATTGTCTATATATGTTTTAAAGGATAATTGTTAAAAATCAAGAATTATTTGTATTTTATAAGTTATATCACAAACTTTCATGTTTTATAACAAAATGCACCAATTATTCAAATTTAATTCAAAGCAAAATGTGTCTTATATCAGTCTAATAACCTGAAGATATTCCACATCTTTTGATATTTTTTTAATTAACATGGCAACTCTACATAATTTATAAAAAAGGAAATGACCACAACTCTATTGCCTACAACTGATTTTCTTCATAAACCCTAATATCCCCACCTAATTGGTGTTTTTACTAATTAGTGTTATGAGTGAGTTTGTTGCAATGAGTTATAATTGCAAGGATAAATCATTACTGTTTGGACCATGTTTTCCAGATTTTATTAAAGATCATAAAAAGGATTATGAATTAGCATGACTGCGTAAATGTTGCAATTTCACATGATGCAGCCAACATTATGATGATGAGCGCTAAGAAAAAAAAGCTGGTAATATTTGAAGCATATCTCTCTTTGAAAGAGAAAGTGTCATAGGAATTGAGCAAAGTTATCTAAAGTTAGAAACAGAGACCAATGGTAATAGCATGAGCCAAAAGGATGAAGCTTCCAGATGTTTTGATCGAATTGAAAAAAAGAGAGGGGTCATCAGTTTAACTTTTCTTATATAAAGGAATTTCCTTTAGGGTGTGTATTTGGAGATGAGAGTGATAAGCTAGAAATTATGGAGCATATGGAGCATAAAGGAAGCTCCAAAATTAGCATAACTCAAATTGATTAGTACAACTCTTCGTCGATACGTCATTGAAATCGTTTCTCTAATCTATAAAATTGCTTCAATTTTAATAATGTCATTTATGTAGGATGTCAGGGTTTTTGAGGGAATTCAATCGGAGTTATCAAAGGTTGGATATTGTGGTCGTTTCTTTTTCACATAAAAGTGTTAGGTCAATTAAAAATGCTAGATTCTGTAGAAAGTATTAAAGATTGTTCATTTGGAAGGGAGGAATTGGGTGACACATTGTCATGCAAATATAATTTATGACATCAGAGTTTTGTTGCAAAGAGATTGGTGTGTGAAAAAGGACCATTTGCTTCGAGAAGGAAATTCGATTACAGACCATCTTGCAAAGCTAGGGAGTAGTTCTACTGCCAATGAAGATCAAGTTCTGGACTTACCCCCAGCTTCTGCTTCTCTTTTGTTGCTGAATGATGCAGCTGGTACTTTGTATTTTAGGGGTTGATTCGTATTTGTTACGTTTTTCTTTTCCGATGTACCCAAAAAACAAAAAGGAATAGGCTAGTGCTACTTTAAATTAGATTCAAATAATTGATTTTTTTTCTTTTAATTTGAATTTAATCATATAATTAATAAAATAAGTATAATTCATACTTTTTAAATAAATTGACCTCTTTTTCAGTTTGTAGATCAATTACGCTATACGTGAGCCTGAATTAGAGGAGATGAAGTTCATGTTTTACTTATGTAGTAAACTCCTATATTTTTCTCAACTAGCACTTATAGTTTTGAAGAGGCCAAATTTTCCTTAAAGAACTATGAGAGTTGCTCCCCACCGTTTAACCAAAAGGTCCAACAATTGAATTGACAAAGATGGGCTGTAAGGGAAAAATTTCGGATATGACATGTCTTAATCCATTTATAAACAGTACCTATCAATAATTTGTACCTGACTCCTAATTACTCCGCCCAGTCAAACAACATACATTTATTTAGTTTTGGTTACAAGACAACATACATTTATTGCATGCCATATCATATCATGTAAATCATTCAATCAAATATTAGTTTCTAGTTGTATGTCGTTTTTTTCCATAACCTCCAAACGTTTTAAATTATTTATATGTTATCCATTCAACGGAATAATTCTTCGACTTGTAATCAGAAAAATAATCATATTATCACAACAATATGTAGCTTCAATAAGATGAATCTGGGATTGTGTGGTGAAGATGAGACGAAGGGGAGGATAAAGCAAATTTGTTCACGTCGCCGAAATGGGAATAAATGCAATCGTGGCCCATGGAAGAAATGACTGAAATTTATATACACATAAGTGATAGTTGAGTATCTGTGGTACTGAAGTGTACTATTATCTTCAACTTTATTTATTATATATACATAAGTGATAGTTGAGTATTTGAGGTACTGAAGATCTTCAACTTGGGAAAGAGCCCACAAAATGTTCATGTAGACATAAACCTGTGACACAATTGGCACTCCCAAATGTCATCCTCCACAATCGCATTATTTAACAAAAATCCCATTACTTTCACGTTCCCATTCATGTCAATTTCACTTCTCGTACACGACCCACTACTCTTGTCATCCTTTTAATTATCGCTACTCTTGAGTCCTCTCCTCAACCCCCTATCTCTTTGTATCGGAGAAAGCTAGCAAGTTATTTCATATTTTATTTGGGCGTCTCTTTGTTCTAATTTCGTATAGTTTCTAATTTACTTGCAACAGTGTTGGAGACCAAACAAAGATACCAACATGAATACACTCCAAGATTGGCCCGAGCCAATAGTGCGCGTCCAATCCTTGTCCAATAGTGGCATATCCAAGATTCCAGACCGATATGTCAAGCCGCCTCTCGAAAGACCGTCCATAAATCCTTTCTCTGTTGATGGGAACATACCGATTATTGATTTGGAAGGACTATCCGGGGAGGATGAGAATTTTCGTGCCAATATACTTAACCAAATCTCTGTGGCGTGTCGTGAATGGGGATTCTTCCAGGTTCTTAAGCATGGGGTTAGTCCTCGACTCATGGACCGTGCTCGTGAAGTGTGGCGTGAATTCTTCCATTTGCCAATGGAGGCTAAGCAATTGTATGCCAACTCTCCTAGGACTTACGAGGGCTATGGTAGCCGGCTAGGTGTGGAGAAAGGTGCCATTCTTGACTGGAGTGACTACTACTTCCTTCACTATCGCCCTTGCTCTTTGAAAGACTACAACAAATGGCCTGCTCTCCCGGTTAACTGCAGGTGATTATTTCTTCTTTAATGGTTAACTTTGAGTTTATGGTTTTGATGCCTTTTCACACTTGTAAGTTTGACATGTCAGATGACGTTGTATAGATATCATCATATCATACCTAGTATTGATTCTGAACCATATGTTTGGAAATGAATCCACCTAATTAACCAAACATTTAACCTTTTCTACTCTATCTTTATACGATAGATAGGTTTTATCAATAATATCTGGTTGATTTGTAGGGAAGTGATCGACGAATATGGGAAACAAGTGGTGGAGCTATGTGGGAGATTGATGAAGGTTTTATCAATAAACCTTGGATTACCAGAGGATCGGGTTCAGAACGCGTTTGGGGGTGAGAATATTGGGGCATGTCTAAGAGTTAACTTCTATCCAAAGTGTCCACAACCTGACGTGGCACTTGGTCTATCGTCGCATTCGGACCCTGGTGGCCTGACCCTTCTCCTGCCAGATGATCATGTGACGGGTCTGCAAGTTCGTAAAGATGACAACTGGATTACCGTTAAACCAGCTTCACACGCTTTTATTGTCAATATTGGGGATCAAATCCAGGTAGGCCTCTCTCTCTTAGCTAACATATGAATGGGAAATATGGTTGTTGGATATAAAATTAAAGCTAAAAAGTGATGCACATGGAGGGGTCATTTTTAGTTGGGGGAAATCGGCAACCTTTAACGGATCTAGTTATAACCATTTCAACCATTTGAAGGAAATAAATGAAGAATTTGAACTCGGGCACGACCTCAATATTTTTCTCTTTTCCTACTTAGGTCTGTTCAAGGCATTGGAAGGAGGATTTATTGATTTAGTTCAATTGGTGATAAGCTTGGAAGCTTTTTAATGATTGACTCTTTGGAGAACAAAAAGAAAACGGGACATACAATCAAAATTGCAATAGTCGGATAAAGATGGGATTGGGCTGGGATAAGGCTTTTCAATCTTCTTTCCTAAATAACACGTGTTACTTGTCTCGTCGTTGGCCCTCGATGAAAAAGTATTTGTTCAGTATTAAATGATTACCAACTAGTGCCACGTTTTGATCATGTTGAGTGGGAGTGGGACATACATACATACATACTTGAGAATGACGAAAATTGAAATCTAGCAATATGCGCACTAAGACAGGCAGCAGAATGCAGATAGGGTGTTGATCACTTTATGTCCATCCCTTCTGCATCGTATGAAATTTTAATTCATCAATCAACTTCAGTTATTTAGCTGTAATTTTTTTTTAATTTCATTCTTGAATTATCACCGTTTTTTGCAGTTTTTAATTCATCATTCAATTTCAAGCTCCTGTTTCTTTGACTTTACGAGGCCCTTTTTAAACATACGAACATGATGTTATCTCCTCTTGTTTGTTAGTCCATCCACTTCCACTTCAAGTTATGTGTCGCCAAAAGTGACGGGGTTTTGTCTAGGAAAAGAATAAAAGTTAATATCCCGATCTCACAACTACAATTGAATGCCATTTTAGTGTAGGTGTTCGTAGACTATAATATGCATTATCGACTCAGGAACCCTTTGAGGAAAAGAAAACATGTTTCAGTCCATCGTCTTTGAGTTAAGATTTGATATTACCTTCAAATTGTGATAAACATTTAACTTACTATTGTGTGGCATAATTATGTTGACAGGTACTGAGTAATGCAATTTACAAAAGTGTTGAGCACCGAGTGACGGTGAATCCGGTTGAAGAGAGGGTGTCATTGGCCTTCTTCTACAATCCAAAGAGTGACATACCAATAGCGCCAATTGAGGAATTGGTGTCACCGACGAGAACTGCACTATACACGCCGATGACATTTGATGAATACAGACTTTTCATGAGAATGAGGGGTCCACGGGGAAAATCGCAAGTCGAGTCTCTTAAATCTCCCAGATGACATAGTTGGTTTGTCTTTTTAGCAAGAGAAAAAAAGAAAAACAATGGGACGAACTCATTCTAATTGACATTGTAAATCACATGTAAACGCTCCCTTCATTTGTTAATAATTTGAGTACAACAAATTGTACAATTCGTAATAAAAGAAAAATTGAAAGGGATTGCCTCAAGCAAGATGTTGCAGGAAATTACGAAGAAGATAATGGAAACATGGGAGGCTTACAAGGTTGAAGAAGCTAAGAGAAACGAAAACATGCTAAATAAATAGTAACTAGCATGTTTTCTTTCTCTTTCTTGAATATTCTCGGACATTCGCATCTCTCTTTCTCTCTTCCTTTAAATAATAACTAGCATCTTTTCGTTTCTCTTTCTTGAATATTCTCGGACATTTGCATTTTTCTTTCTCTCTTCCTTCCTTACTCTTCTTGTTCGTTTGTTATTTAACGTTAACGTAATAGTTAACAAATCAACGCAACAGCTGGTATTAGAGCAGTCAATCTAAAGAAGGACAACTGTTAGATTCTTAAAGTTTGAAGCACTTTTTAGCAACTTTCACGATACGCCTTAGGAGGAAGGTTAGCTAGATTACACGCATAAGGGAGAAGGAGATATGCGAAAATACTAAGGCAAACATGGGCGAGTGAAATCGGACTTGGTGCGAATTTTGGTAGAGTCTCAAACCTTGTGGAGATTGACTCGACCCAGGCTAAGGATTTGATGGAATAAGGACTTGGCCCATGCTCGGATGAATAGACCACAACTAGCGGACTTATTGTGGGAAGCATTGGATCAGGCCAGTGTGCTATGTGGGTTTTGGCAAGATCACACTGCATCATCAGAGGATGGAGATCGTGAGGAGATCTTGGATGATGTGGCGACAACTAGGAGTTAAAGTTATAGTGGGACTCAACATTTGAAGATAGTAGAGATCTTCAAGGATAAGGATGCTAGTTTCCTATTTGAATGTAAACTTTATCTTTCTGTTATCTTATAGATTCTATCTTATCAGTTAGAATCTTATTTGGATGAGGATGTCATCCAATTGGTCCATATGATGTAATATGATAGAGATAAACGTGATCTTAGCATGATCTTAGGCAGTTCAGTTTAAGTGAGATTCTGAATTTAACTTGGCTTCTAAGTTAAAGTGCCTATATATATAGCACATTCGAGCTTTACTGTCCTCATTCAGTCAGAAAGAGATCTTGTATATATTCTTTTGAGGGAAAGTATATAAAGGTTAGGTTTACTGTATTTCTCTTGTTTCCTTGTTGCATTTATTTTCTTATTGCTTTCATAGCATTGTTTCTTTGAGTGTGCAAGGTAAACACTGCGAGGGTCGTTGAAGGTTGAAGTCTTGCTTAAGCCCTAAAGTGCAAAAAATTGCCCCGAAACTTGCCAAAAATTGTCATTTTTTTATGGGAACGACGGAGGCTGTTAGGTGTGCGTGCTCGAAGGCGCGTAGTACTAACTCGAGGGGCGGCATGTCTAACGCGTGTGAGGCATGCACAAACCAAGGGTTGACACATGGTGGATATTGTTGCGCCACGTGTCGGAGCGTGCAACGCACACACCATCGGATAAGCCCGGGTGGTCGCTCATCAGCATGTGCTACGCACGCTCGTTTTCATTGTTGAGGCGCGTCACTACACAAGCCACACTCTCCACTCGCAGCTGACGCCATGACGTCAGTGCTATAGTGCACTGACATTAGTCGTACGAAATTTAAATTAAAAATCACAAAATTTTAGATTTCCATAAGGTGCCCCGAGGTGTTTTGGGTCAGTTTTCGGGTCCGAGAAATTTATAAAGTAAGTTTTTCCATTTTTCTGAAATTATTACATTAGTAATAAATTAAAGTTTAACTTCAAAAAGGAATTAAGGTGTTCTAAATCCGATTTTAAGTAAAATTTTATGCTTTGGACATCAAATGAGAGAGATACTTCAAGTTTTCATGTCTCGGGTCTCATGTTCAGTGTCCAGGATCGCATGATAGTCACTTGGAAAAGGAATTAAGACATTTTGAAGCTATTTTTGAGTGAATTTTCGTCCAATGAACTTGTCATAAGAGAGATACATGAGGCTCTCGTGTCTCAGGCGTTTGGTTCAGTGTCTAGTGATGCACGATAGTCGCTCTATCAAGATTTTTTCTTTACGAGAGTCTCAAATAAAGTTTTCAGAGAATGTATTCAGCACGAGTGTGTGGCAATGAGATTGTGCATTCGAGTTTTTGCATTTATTGATGTTACATTGCCACAAACCATATGCCCATAAAGAATGTGAGGATAACATAAAAATGTATCCCTTGTGTTTGTGAACTTTTTGAGTGCTAATGAGGATGTAGTTACCACAATGGCCTTTTGAGTCAGTAGTTTGAATTGTTCTGCTTACACGTTAGGGGATGTCTCTGGTCTCATGTTTTGTTATTCTGCCCACAGGTATTGGCCTTATATGAGATTTTGAGATGTGCATAAAAACATTGGATAGGGGAAAATTGTTGCTTGAATGATCTATTCACCCAGAAGTGGTAATGTCATGAGAGTTGATGGTTTGTACTCTGATCACTTTTATGTGGATATCTAGTTGCATATATTATGTATTCAACCCACAGGTGTTTCATAATATGTGTGACAGGATTTTCAGTAAAGATACTATTTTAATGGCTTTGAGTATCATTGTTGTCCTATATTTGTGTTGATTTAAACAATGTTATTATGCAGTCACCTTTTCGGTCAACAGTATCAGTATCACCATTGAAACCCTGATTGGTTTCAATACAAAGAAGTGGATAGAGGATGTATTGAATGCTATGGAAATAGCCAAGGTTGATATAGCCATACGGAAAGATAGCCCATCTCCACCTACATCCATAAGCACGAGAGCTCATAAAGTAGCCTATGAAGCCTAGGATTGGTCTAACAGATTAAGCCTTATGAACATTAAGAGATCCATACCTGAGCATCTGTTTAGTGGACTTCCAGACACAGACATGGTGAAGGAGTTTCTTGGTAATGTCTCCTAGAGGTGCACAATCTTATTTAATGTTGAGACAAGTGCCTTAATGAAAGAATTATTCTCCATGAGGTATACGGGAGAAGGGGGAGTAATGGAGTACATATCAAGAATGATCCATCTTCACAATAGAGTTAAACATCCCTCTTTTTGATGTCTTCATAGTTCACCAGACTCTGAATACACTCCCTCTAGAGTTTAGTAATCTGGTGATGACATATTATTCGCAGGATGGGGAATGAGACTTTAATGCTTTGATTGCCCATTATGTTGTTGGGGAGGAGAAACTCAAGCTTGCTACTCTTACAGCCCTCTAAGCAACTAAAGGGAAGACAAAGATGAAGCCCGTTATGATCAAAGGTAGAAAGACTAAATATTCTCCACATACTGATGCTAGTCAATCTAGTACTGGTAAAGGTGCACATGACATAAAGAAGCCAGCAGTATAAGGCCTAGAAGGAAAGACTGTGACTATCAGGTAACTCCTTAGCTTATGAATTTATGAATCTGATTTGTGATAGTTGCATTGAGTACTTTGTGGCTAGATATTGGAGTATCTGATCAAGGTGCTTCCACGATGCAGGAGTTTATATCCAGGATAAAGCTAAATAAAGGGAAGGAGAAACTAATGGTTCACAGTAATGAAGAAGTGGATGAAATATTTGTAGGGGAATGTATGAGCTGAACCTTGCTGCAAGGTTCATTTTAGTTTTTACATTACACATTTTATATGTGATCTTTATATCAATTTTAGACAAGAAAAGGTTGACATTTTTTGTTTAATGCTTCTGTTGTACGGTTGTGTTTAATGTAAAACATAATGGTACAACTTTCTTGTCATATGGTTTGTATAGAATGTGTTTTACCCCGAATTAGATATATGTTTCTTCAAATTTTTCTAAACAAGTCATGAAAAAAAGAACCATGATGAACGAAAAGTCATACATGGTGTAACCTAAAAGTTTAAGCCACATTTCCAGAATTGGCTTGAGAGATTAATTAAAGAAAGCATTCTCTCAATTTTAGATTATGATGATCTGGAAACATGTGCTGACTGTTGCAGGAGTAAGTTGACTAATAAGGAAGAAGGGTCAACTTGTGCTTATGACTTATTGAGTCTAATACATGCGGATATCTGATACATGCGGATATCACTAGATCTTATACAGTTGCATTATGCAATTCTAAATATATTCTGACATTTTTTGATGATTATTCCCTTTACAGTTATGTGTTCTTGCTTAAATACTAAGGGTTAAGAACCAATTGGAAAAATCCATTCTGAGAGTCAGATTTGACCGTGGAGGAGAATATCATGACAAACATGGTATTTCAGGACATGAAAAGGTCTATTTGCTAGATATATGAAATCAGTTGGGATAGTGACTTGATTCACTATATTGGGTATTCTTAAGCAAAATGGTGTGTTACCCAAAGGCATAACCTTACTTTAAAGGACTTGAAGAAGTTAATGTAAAACAGGACTAATCTACCTGATTATCTAAAAGTGTGGGAAGTCAGTCTTACACACATTCGTATGTAGAGCTGCTTTACTGAGGTAGTCTAATCCTTATAAAGAAAAATTGCATGCTCGTTCCGCTAATTGCTATTCAGTAAGATATTTTGATCACTTTAAAGTTACAGATCTTACTGTAGAGAAGGAGAGACTAGAATAATGGAATCACAACCAGCTAAGTTTCTGGAATACGATGTCTATGATGATGGTAGGCCTATTGACCCTTCGGATGATAGCAGGGTGGATACTATAATTATTATGTTCCTACCACTCATATAGTTAAATCCGGTGGATCTAGGGCTTTGTACAGTGCCTGTATAGGATCAGGAACCCATACCTGTATACACAGAGGTCCCTAGAGGTACAAGATCCAATGCAGTTATGAAGATCCGTCAAAGTGAGATGACCTGCTATCCCATCTGATTGCATAGTCTATTAAGTGAATAAGACTATGATATTAGAAATTTTATGAATCTAGTTACTTTGACAGAAGCTTTTTCTGAACCCAGTGCGAAATTGTGGTGGGTTACAATGACTGATGAGATGCAAGCCATGAAGCATAGTAAGGTCTAGGAGTTAGTTGATTTTGCAGCGGAATTACAAACTCGTCAGTTGTAAATGAAGTTTAAGACTTAAAGGATTTCGAGATAAAGTTTAGCAGTTTATGAGTTCACTCAGTTACTTGATGATTCACATAGAGAGAAAGGTTGACTTTAATTTTACCTTTTCTCTCGTATCCTCGTAGGGTACATTTTGAGTGATTAAGGCAATTGTAGCTCATAATGATATAGTTACATCAGATGGCGGTCAAAATTGCTTTTCTGAATAAAGATCTTTAAGAAGAAGTCTATATAGTACAACTGAAGGATTTTAGGATCCAGATGGAACTGACATGGTTTGCACGTCAAGCAGATCAATATATGGTTTACATTAAACCTCCCAAAAGTGATACCTTAAAGTTGATGAGGTAATTAACTCTTTCGACTTTATGGAAAATAAAATTAAAAAGATGCTTGTACTATAAGGTCGGGGGAGCAAAGTTATCTTCTTATTACTACATGTGGATGATATATTGCTCACGTCAAATTACTTCACCAAGTTGTATGAGGTTAAGCAAAGTTTGGTCAAGAACTTAGACAAAATGAACCTTGGCGTAACATCTTTTGTCCCAGGTATTTGGATTCACCGAGATAGATCTCAACACTCATCTAACCTCTCACAGAGTGCATACATTGAGTATATGTTACAAAGGTTTAATAAAGTTAACAGTAAATTTGTTGTACCACCTATCTCTCATTGTGAGAGATAACCTTTGGCACAATATCCAAAGAATAAAGTAAAGAGAGAAGTTATGAGGAATGTTCCTTATTTTAGTACTATTGATAAGCTGATGTATGCTTGGGTAAGTACTAGGCGGGACATTGCATTTACTGTTAGACTATTTGGTCAATATCTGGTTAACCCAGGTGTAGACCATTGAAATGTAGTCAAACGAGTGTTAAGATACTAAAAGGAATTAAGGATTATCTGTTGACATATAGAAAAGTCAACAGATTAAACCTCATAGGAAATTTAAATTCAAATTCAAATTTAGCTATGTGTCCAGATGATCATAAGTCCACTTAAGGTTATAGTTTTTTTAAAGTTTGCAGATGGTACAATGTTGTGAAAGAGTGTCAAGTAGACACAGGTGATTTCCTCGACCATGCATGCAAAGTGCATGCTATGGGGCTGCTTCACAAACGGTTTAGCTCATAAACTTGATTTTTGAGTTATCTGTGGTTGATTCAATGACTAGACCTATTTGGTTATACTGTGATAATCTTACTGCTATGTTGTTTAGCAATAATAAAAACATCACAGGGTCTATGCATTTAAAGGTCAAAATTTTTAACCATAAAAGAGTTGACACAAAAAGGTGACTTAAGGTTTAGAGCATTTAAGGACTGGAGAACTATAAGTCGATTCTTTAACTACATGACTTTTTCCGCTTGATTTTGGAAGGCAAGTATACAGTATGGGTGTTTTGAAGACTTTAGACATTGTTAGTTAGAGGATCATTATGTTTGCTCCATGTATATTTGTATGTTTTGATGTATTATGATAGTATGATGGTTCATCAATAAAGATGATCATTGTTTATCTTCAGTAATACGTGTTATCATACATTGTCATAATATATATGAAAATCTTAATATTTATGTCAATCTTAAGCTTTTAAAGGTCATTGGTTATATATATAGATTGATTTTGAGCTTATGTCATTTAAACGCATATAGTTTTATACGGATATTCTTACAGTTTCACATGACATTAGGGATGTAAGTTTTAATCCCATAAAGGTTCTCTAATGTAGTTTAGCATTCAGTTGGAGAATATAAAGATTTTCTCTAATTTTGTTTAGCATTTAGTGAGAGGAAGGAAGTTTTCTCTAATGTTGCTTAGCATTCGATAAGAGAAAACAAGATTTCTCTAATGCAGGTTAGCATAAAGTTGGAGAAATCGAGACCTACAAATGAAGATGATATAATTTAGATTGTACAGCTATCATCCTAGTTTGCCACTCCATTTTCCCATTCATGTTAGTGAGTCATTAGGTATACGTGATTGTATTGGATCTGTTTGCACATGACACATACATTTATTACTTTTTGGTATTGAAAGCCTTGCATGACGGAATGGACTTTCCTTATCTTTCGATTAAATGTTCTATTTTTAAACTTAGTCGACTAATACAGTAGCATAGCTTAATCGAGTTTTTAAACTATTTTTAACTTGAGTGAATACCACAATTAAGTATTGTCCAAGGGGAAAAATGTTGGATATTTTTGACTTTTTCTCATAAAGATGGACAACATTTAATTGCATTTTTGGTCTTTCAAATAACTTGTTGGTTAGATAATAAAGTGGCTCAATAAATGATCTAAATCAATAGGTCAAATTTTATATAAAAAATAGATCCCGATTAGTATGGACTAGATCTATATTGGGCCTATGATGGGAAAGCCCGATATGGAAGCTATATATAAAGATTAAGGCCTCTTGCAATTGCTTATGTCATTTGTAAGCATAAAGATTCTCTAACCTGTTAACAGAGCTTACGTTTTGAGAAAACTTTAGAAAGATGTTGACCATGACCTGGTGAGCGGTTTCTATGAAGACAGCGATAGATTCGCTCTCATTTTGGGTTCAAAAAGCTCGTTTGAAGTTATGGAACCGAAATTAGGTATTTTTTGCATTTCTCCATTTGTTGCTCTTTCATGTTCGATCTGGGATACATAACTAAGGTATCGTTACGTGTTATAGGCTTAGCAATCCTTCACATGGATGAGTAGGTGCAAGAATGTTATCGACTTATTTGCATAATAGAAACAAACTAGAGGTGGTGGGTTGGAAAGAGTTCACCGATTTCCTCAAACAATGTTTCAACGCAAACCTTTTTGACGACCCAATAAGGAGCTTCAAGGAGTTGAAGTAGGAAGGTTTAGTACTAGATTATTGTGCCACGTTCGGCCACTACTTTAATCATCTATCTTTGTTGGAGGAGTATTTCGTTGGATTTTTCTTGAAGGGTCTCAAACTAGTTATTGAAATGACGGTAAGATTGCACGAACTTGCGTGTTTACATTATGCCTATATGTTAGTAAGGAAACAGGAAGCAGTGATGATAACCAAAGGAAACAGCTCCTTCTTCCAGGGAAATACACCCAAGAGTGTGAGTACGGAGAATAATCATGGGTTAAATTCGAAAATGACAGTGTCATCAAGCATAGGCAAGAGTGTTACACCATATAGGATATTGCCTATACCGGTGACTCCAAGGCACTCAATACCTACCAAAACTTTTAAAAATCCAAAACAAATTAGTCGTAAGGGGTTTAACAACAAAAGGGAAAAGGGGCTTTGTTTCTGGTGCAATGAAAAATATACCCCATGCCATAGATGCAAGAAGAAACAACTGCAATTATATGTGGTCTCTGAAGGAAGATTCATTAGAAATAATATTAGAGGGCAACAAGGGGGATGGCATAGATTAGCAGATAGATGGGGACTGTCCTAATTTATCTATTGTGATTTGGTGTATATATTTTATGTATTTACGTATCTTCTTTTCAGTATCCATGCAAGCCTTAAAGGCAAATTAGATTTTAAATAGATGCGAGTGGTGGGAAAATATCAAAGAAGAACAATCCATATTCTGATCGACAATGGAAGCACGCACTACTGCATGGATGCTTCAATCATGAAGAAGGGTGATTGTGAGATTCGAGAAATCAAACCATTTTGCATCACGATCGGAGGGGGGTTACGTATGATATGTAACAAATGTTGCATGGGTTTCATGTGGACAATGCAAGGCATCTAGTTTACTATGAATTCCATGATATTAGCATTAGGAGGGTGTAACGATGTGTTGGGAGTACAGTGGTTGGTGGGGCTTAATGATGTTCTATGTAACATTACGTTCTAACACTAAAGGGAAACCAAGAGGGAGAATCCAAGGTGGTATCGGGCAAGGACTTTCATAGGATAGAGGGACAACTTTTCATGATGCAACTCACCTTTCCAATAGAATGCCAATTTCAACAACTGGAGATAAGGGAAGATCAACGGAGTGCTCTTGATGAAATTAACATTTTATTGTCAAATTTTACTGTAATTTTTAAGGAACCGAATCAATTACCGTTGAATAGGAAGCGTAACTATCAAATTCAATTTAAGAAAGGAGTGGAAGCAGTTAATATCCAACTCTATTGTTACATAAGAGCTTAGAAGGATATCATCGAAAAGTCAGTTCGGGAGTTGATGAACCAAGGATTCATATGGCACAATTATGGCCCATATGCATCACCAGTGGTTCTTGTCAAAATGAAAGACAATTTGTGGCAGATGTGTGTGGATTACCATGAACTTAACAAACACATTATAGAAGATAAGTTTCCCATCCCTTTAATAGAGAAATTAGTTGATAAACTTTATGAAGCTAGTTGGTTTATGAAGTTGGATTTACTTTCGAGTTATCATCAGATCTGAATGCATCTCGAGTACATCCCAAAGACAACATTTAAAACACACGAAGGACATTATTAGTTTTTGGTAATGCCCTTCGACTTAGCCAATGCACCATCGATGTTCTAAAGGCTTATGAATGAGCTGTACAAATCCCATCTTCTGCATTTTATATTGGTGTTTTTGGATGATATTTTAATTTACAGTAAATCATTGCAAGCATATATGGAGCATCTTGTCGCTACAATGCAGACGTCGAAGGACAACCAATTATATTTGCGGGGAAGAAAATGTGTATTTAGTGTAAGACAAATAGGGTATCTTGGGTATACCATATCAGAAAAGGGAGTAGCCATTAACGAGAGGAAGGTGAAGATGATAAGAGAGTGGAGAGAGTCATAGAACCTGAAGGAACTGAGGGGGGGGGGTTCTTAGGAATTATGGGATATTATAAGAGGTTTATCAAGAATTATAGGCTGATAGCAAGACCATTAATGAAATTGCTAAAAAAAGGAGAACTCAGCATAATGGAGTTGGCAGTAGAATAAGAATAAAGCTTTTAAAAAACTAAAAAAGGCGATAACCATGGAATCAGTTTTGGCACTCCTAAATTTTTTAGCACCTTTCATAGTGGAGGCTGATGCTAGCAAAAGTGGGATTAGAGCAGTGTTGCAACAAAATAATAATCCTATCACCTATCTTAGTAAAAAATTGGCTCAAAAGCACCAAGGGTTGTTCACGCATGAGAAAGAATTCTTGGTTGTAATTAAGGCAATCAAGCAATGGCAACATTACCTTAGCATCAACCCTTTCATTATTTAGACAGACTACTGTAGTTTAAAGTATTTATTGGAACAAAGAATATTGAATCCCTCTTAACAATCATGGCTTTCGAAACAACTAGGGTACGACTTTAAGGTACAATATTGTAGCAAAAAACAAAATACCATGGCTGATGCTTTATCTCAACTTACTAGCCCAAAATTGTTAATGACATTAGTATTGTAGTTGTGGGGGAAACTAACGGAGGAAATTAAGAAAACTTGGGTAATAGTTCGGAGTGTGCAATTTCTGATTAAGAAATTATTTAGAGGGGACATTAGATCAAGTGCATTTGAGTGGAAGCAGGGGTACTATGCTGGAAGGGAAGACTTAGAATTGGGGCAGACAATGTATTTAAAGAACAAATAATCAAGACAAGCCACGATGGAGCCATGGGAGGCCACTCGGGTGTATTAGAAACCACAAAAAACTGTAGAATTTGTTCCACTGGAAAGGCTTAGCCAAGGATGTCCACAATTACATCAAACGGTGTTTGATATGTCAAAAAAAATAAATCTAACATAACAATGTCCCGTGGACTACTATAGCCGCTCAAAATCCTAGATGGAAGTTGGAGAGAGCTCATTATCGATTTCATTGAAGGACTTTCGGAATCTAAAGGGAACTTTATGATACTTTTAGTGGTTGATAAGTTTACCAAGGATGCCCATTTCGTCTCAGTTAAATATCTATTTTCAGCACGGGATATTGCAGCCCTATTTCTTAATCATATATTTAAATTACATAGAATGTTGGAGGCCATTATCAGTGACAAGGATCCAACTTTCTTGAGCAAATTATGGTAAGAGTTGTTCAGGCTCTAAGGAATCAGTCCCAAATATTTGACAGCTTATTACCCACAAATACATGACCAGACAAAGGTAGTGAACAAAATTTTGGAAATTTATTTGAGGTTTTTTGTGGAGAGACACCGAAGCGATGGAGTGAATGGATTTCTTTAGCCAAATGGTGGTACAACACAACGTACCACTCAACCATAAATACAACACCATTTGAGGTTTTATATGAATACCCTCCACCCATCTATATGTCATACTTCATGGGGGACTAAAAAATACTGGAAGTTGATCAAGCTCTTAAGAAATGTGAGGCAATGCCAAAAATAACGAAATTTCCATATCTGGAGAACGTAAAAAAGGATGAAACAACAAACAGATTCTAAAAGATCTTAATGAACGTTTAAGGTGGGTGAATTTGTCTTGTTAAATTTGCAGCCTTATAAGTTTAGGACAATTATGTGTTTTCTTTTATTGATGTTCATTATCCGTTAAATAGGCATTCAAGATATAGGTGTACGTTACATGACAAGCTAAAAATAATATTCACATATTATTTACATATTTAGTCTTACTACTCCTCCTTAAGTTGGAGCATGAAGACTATGAATGCCTAACTTGTGAACTAAAAACTTGAACTACTGCTTCCCAAGAGATTTGGTCAAAATATTGGCTAGCTATAGATGTGAACGAACATGGGCAGTAGTAATTTTACCAACAACAAACTGCTCCTTAACAAATTAACAATCGATCTTGATATGTTTCGTTTGTTCATGAAAGACTAAATTTGTGACAATATGTAATGCAGCTTGGTTATCACAAAACAACTGCATTGGCTGACAATGGAAAACACCTAGGGGAGAAAATGACTTAAGCCAAGTCAACTCACATGTTGTCATTACCATAGTTCTATATACTTAACCTCTACTAATGATCTAGATACTGCCATCTATTTTTTTTTCCATGAGATAAAGGAATTACAAAGAAAAACAAAATACCCAGTCAATGAGCGATGTGTCAAAGGACAACTGGTTTAATCTGAATTACAATAAGCATAAAATTGAAAATCACTGTCGTTACATAATAAAATCCCCTGGCCTGGATGATTCTTTAAATAGAGAAAAACTCGCATGGTAGCGTCAAAATGTTCCTTTTTTGGGGACTATAAAAATTGTGACAAAGTATGGGCCGCATAACAAAGTTCAAGTCTCGTAATTGTCAAGTAAATGAGACGTCCTACAATTCGTCGATACATACAGGGATCAGAAATCTCAAGACCTTGTGCTAGCGCTAAATTATTATGTTGCTCAATCGAAAATGTCACTAGTTTTGCACCTAAAATGCCTACTTTTGAAATGATATCAAGTGCATATGTCCATTGGCACAAGAACAAACCCTTTGGTCCTTTGACTATCTCAATACCAAGGAAGTACTTTAGGACTCCAACATCTTTGATGTTAAAACATTGATCCAGATATTTTTTCACATCCCCACAAGTAATTAAACTGTTCCTAACAAGAACAATATCATCAACGTAAACAAGGAGGGTTAGAAAAATGTCACCTTTGTGGTATGTGAACAAAGTATTGTCTACATATGACTAAACAAAGCCTTATTTTAGCGAGGTTAGAGTTAGCTTAGCAAACCAATTGTCAAGTGATTGTCGGAGCCCATACAGTGATTTATGCAATCGACACACTGTCCCAGGTTTCGATGTAGAGAAACCAGGAGGCAACTTCATGTACACTTCTTCTAGATCCCCATGTAAAAAGGCAATTATTTATGTCTAACTGGTGTAGTTCCCAGTCTGTTGCTACCTCCACAGATGAAAAAGTGCAGACACTGATCATTTTAGCTACAGGAGAAAATGTTTCATTGTAATCAATTCCAACAACTTGGTTATTTCCCCGAATGACCAAGCACGACTTGTATCTCTTAATAGTGCCATTAGAATTAAATTTGATTTTGTAGACCCAATGACTTCTAATTGCTTCCTTTCTAGGTGGCAAGTCCTCAAACATCCACATGTCTTTTTTCTCAAGAGTTGTACTTTCTTTTTGCATTGCCTTATGCCACTTAAGATTTTTAATAAACTCTTGATAACTTCATGACTTAACTTCAGCTGTAATTGTTGCCAAAAAATTTCGATGCATAGGAAAAAAATTGTTACATGTGACATAGTTAACTAAGGGATAAGGAGTACCTAAGGTGCCCAACTGAACTCAAAAGGTGAGATTGGGGTTTATAGTGTGAACAGTATGGCAAATATAGTCTTACAAATAAGCTAGTGGTCTCTGTTCCCATTGTCTCCTACTTATCTCAACAATAGCAAGTGCACTCACTTCCTCATTACTCCCCCTGTCACTAACTTCCACAGTACTATCTTCTAAAGAAGATGTTGTAGGACTCCCCCTCTGGTCAACTCCCCCTAACACTAAGCATGGTAGCGAACTAAGTTGGGTGACATGTGATGGAGAGAGGGTCATTGAAAGTTCAATTTTTGGTGGTTGGTTGGACTTATGATCATCCCAATCATCATAAACAATTGGCTGAGAAAGGTTATTTTATGGTGGTGAGTTATTTTGAGACGGGTTCAGTTGGGAAGCAAATGGGAAAATGTTTTCATAAAAAACAACATCGTGGGATATGAAAAGGTCATGAGTCTCTAAATCATAAAGCGCCAACTCTTTTTACCATATGGGTAACAAAGAAAAACACACTTCTTGCTATTCAGTGCAAATTTTTCTTTATTACGGGGTTTATAATGAGCGAATCATAAAGAACCAAACACTTTAAAGTGACTGTAATTAGGCACATAATTAAAAAGGCATTCTTATGGAGTCTTCCCACCTAAAAACTTAACCGGGGTACGATTAGTGAGATATGTAGTTGTTAATATACACTCTCCTCAAAATTTAATAGGAAGAAGAGCTTGAAAACGGAGTGCTTGTGCAACATTCAAGATATGTCTATGCTTACACTCTACCCTTCCATTTTGTTGAGGGGTGTCAACACAACTGTTATGTAACAATATGCCCTTCTCTCGATAATATTGTTTCATAGGCCTAGAAACAAATTCCATCCCTTTATCACATCTATTAATTTTAACATATTTATTAAATTAGGTGGTCACCATAACACAAAACTGTCTAAGTAAATCACCAGTTTCACTCTTATTTGTCATCAAGTAAACCCAAACAATCGAACTAAAATCATAAAAAATTGCTAAGAAATAACGAGCACTAGAAAAAGATGACACACGATATGATCCCCAAATATCACAATGAATTAAATCAAAATATTCAATCAACTTGTGCTCATTTAAAGGAAATGGTTCCCTAGTCTGTTTAGCTAGATAATAGATATTACAAACACTACTTTTATTTTTACTGCTACGCTTATCAACTCGAAGGGAAAGTAAAAGTTGACTTGAAGGATATCCAAGCCTTTGATGCCACAAAACAGAAATATCTCCATTAGTCACCGCAAGCATTGTAGCAGAATAAACCGGCTTGTATACATAAACCCCATTTTCATGCTCACCCAATCCAATTAGACTCCTCAAAGTGTGGTCCTGTATCATACCGAGTTTATCAGTAAATGTCACAAAACAACTTTTAGAGAATATGAGCTGTGCAACCAAAATTAAATTACGACTTAATAGAATGTTTGTGCAAAATTTAAACATAGACACATTGTAGAAACTATTTGATTCCACTTTGTGTTATCTTTTTTATCCTAAATCTTTCTAGGGTAAAGTTGCTCTTGCAACAATTTATATAGTTAATTGTATCCCTTTTCTTGTCATTAATAATATTTCCCCTTATGAACATATATATTGTATTTGTCCTAATTATTGTAATCTTTGAGCTTTGGCTCTACTTTTTTTTTTGTCCATATTCAATCGCATGGATACACTAAAAATGTCACGACCCGGTACCACATCGAACCCGTGACAACCACCGCATACTCGGGTTAAGATCACTCGTAGTATCCTTAACCCGACTATGCAAGGCTAACTGGATATTCTTCTCTCTTTTTTTTTGAAAAATTTGGGCAGCACAACGGCTATATTTAAAAAAATCTCAAACCTACAAATGATTTCAAACACACTTCTATATTCACATCCAACCACAACTTCAGGACTCTCTAGTCCACTCAAGGCAATCTC
>JANIHZ010000208.1:40208374-40218380 GCA_027478365.1 Erythroxylum rufum | reverse complement strand
ATTTAAGTCTGTCTTATTAATTTTAATTTTTAAAAAATTTATAAAAATAATTTTTCTGTAAAATACATTAAATTATTCTTAATAACGATACAAATTGTTAGGGCTAGATTTTAAACGCTAAACTTTTTAAAAGATAATAATTCAACGTAGTTAAATTTTATTTAGTTAATATATATATATATGATAGACATAATATTTAACTTAAATTATTTGAAATAATTTTCATTGCATTCAAGTCATCAAATCAGCGAGAGAGATATCAAGAGCCCAATACCATGGGCTCAGCGACGCCAAGTGTGGTTTCCATTCCTCGACATTTTGGAGTCAACATACCTCGAAAATCACTTTAAAAACTATACGCTTTTAAGTTTCCGACCATTTATTGCTACCATCATCAGCCGTGTCACACGAAAACATCGATCTGCAATCCAAACAGCATGGCTGAATAGTTTCATCAGTGCCATCACTTTGACGTTAGGCATATTAAACAACACTACTACTAAAACAAAACATGATATAAGACATGCCATCTAAGGTGTAAAGTTTCCAGAGTTATATTCAACTAAACAAAGCATGATATAAGACGCGCCATCTAAGGGGTAAAGTTTCCAGAGTTAATCAACTAAAACAAAACATGATATAAGACATGCCATCTAAGGTGTAAAGTTCCAGAGTTAAATTCAACTAAAGAGCATCTGTTACACATAGACACTATGACACGCAGTGGGGAGAAAAGGGAAAAATGAAAGAAAGAAAATGTGATATCTATGAAGTGATTTTATGAAGACATCAACGTAGTAAAAGAAACGAGGAGGTTAGCACCTTCACAAGCTTTTCACTCAGACATCACTGTCTAACCTTCTTTGAGTTGCATGAAGGGCATTTGTACTGCTTGATCATTTCTGCCTTTGCTGGTGTTATCTTCACACACTTGCCGTGGTACCAGCGTTCACAAACATCACAGCATATCCAAAACTCATCAGCATTGTAATTCCCTCCACAGCTCCCACAAAGTGTGTCGCCGTGTTCATCTTCTTCCTCTGCATAACTTTCATCAAGCAACTTGGAGTTACCTTTCAATTGTCCATCAACTGCTCTCTGCATTGAAAAGGTCAATTCATACTCAAATTTAGTTGAATATAGGAGTAACACAACATAAAACTCATAACTTAATTCAGTTCTTCAATCCATTATGATAAAGAAAAATATCACCTTTGTGTTGTTTCTGGACTTGCTTCCACTATCAACACTAGGTTTGTCTTTAACGGGCTTCCTCCCAGTTACCACTTCAAACAGGGTTGGCAGATCATTTATAAGGCTAAAAAGTCGTTTCCTGTTCAACAAAATGCATAGAACCTTAATACTACATCCACAACTAAGAACAAAAGGCCATGCCATAAGAAGGTTTGACATGCATGCACACTGGCAAACCCAAACAACTATAACACAACCAAACAGATTGCATCTTTTTGTTTATTTCTATTACATGTTCGATGAAGTAAATGGTAAGAAATGGCAGAAGCATTAATCAAGAAAATATATTTCTTCTATAAATAGTCAAGAACCTAGCATGGTCTCCAATATGCCTCTTGATGGAATTCAAATCTTCAGCACATAAATTTTTGGAATGTAGATCATCAAAAATGGAACAAGAATAGACAAAACAGGGATTGCAGGTGCACAAAGCCTGACCTAAATATCACCTCATTCAATCTAATAATAACCAAGGGAAATATGTTAAACATGAGTACCAAAGATGTTTACATTTAAGATAAGAATAGGACTTCTGATAGCAACTGTCATGATTAGACAAGCTTTTTCAACATTTTTCTACATAAAAGTTGAGTAAAACAGGAAGATCAGTTGCTATATTTTGGGGTATTAACTGGATAAAGGAAAGTTTGGGAAGTACTGAGGCGGGATGTTAAGTGGAGAACAGCAGGAGTCTATGACTACCTAAGATACATTTCTTCCCATAACATGATAATGTGATGTTCATGAGATTAAACTTGTATTTTGGAGACTACTTTAAATTGTTTCAACTTTCACGAGCACACATAAGTTATGCTCTTCAATACATGCCTTCACGTTTATCATTATTAAGGGTAATGCCACCATCTCATTCAACAAAGAAAAGAATGAGAGATGCAATTAACCACCTTTTGGACGAGCATGGAACATTGGTAACCTGCCTTCAAAGTAAAAGGGCGTTTCTTCCCACGAGATCTAGATGAAAAAATAGTTTCTCAGCCTGTATCCAGATTACTTAAGAAACTTATTAGATGATTTTATGGATCACATGAGCATTCAACCTGGCAGACATTTGAATCATTAAAACAAAAATGTGTTGTAGCAACAGTTGCATTAACCCAAGTTCAATATCGTAAGTCTGTCAAGGAGAAGATTGGGTTGTTTTAGAAACTTAAATTAATCCTTCATTGGTGGTGCCAAGTTGGACACTAACATCGCATAGGCACTTCCTAATCAGTCACACTATGTGCAAGTAAATATTTGAGACATGAAAATACCTTTCATTACGACTCAATTGAGCACCAAAGTAGAATGCCACAGAAAGCAACCAACAGTCACTATGCACTGCTACCAATGAAAGCCAATCTTTGCGTTGCATACCATCTCTTGCAAAATTGATGCCTAATGCCGGTTCAGGGAGTTCCGGTGGCACCTCCTCTGCAGGTAAAGTCACCTCCCATGACTCATTTGGGTGTCCATATAAACATAAATTCTCCTTTTCTGCAAGATCACAAGGAAAGGACTTGATGACTGATACATAGTAATGCAATACCTATTAAAGACCTAAGAATCTACGCGAAAAGAAAAAGCAAAAGTCAACCTGAATATCTTTCTTGGCAACTAGAATTAAAAAAAGAGCCAAGAATGCATATTGCAAAGCATATTTATTTCTTCTAGGACTATTACCTCTAAGAGACATAAATCAAGGGGTACCAAAAATATAGTCCAATTGAAAGTATAAATGAATTAAGCAATTAGAATCCTCCAATGAAAACTAAAAGCCATAATAACAGAACTTAACCGGTAAGAAAGAACCAAAACGCAAAACAAGCTCAGCATCCACATTAATAACGATAAGTGGAACAATTCTTTTGGAATTCATTCTCCAGTTGGTCACATTTTAGATACAGCAACACAAAAACTAACACCAAAAACGAAGAAGAATGCGAGAGACTAACCTGGATCGCATTGCGAGGAAAAAAGATCGACATCTGATTTACCCCCAAGAAGAGCAAAACAATTTAAACAAAAATAAGAAAGCTATAACATGAATATACTAAAAAAAAAAAGCAAATAAATAAAAGAGAAGCATACTGCATAAAAATTAGGGTTTAGCGGTTACCGGAAGTGAGGGCGCCAACAAGGCCAGAGCGACGAGCGCTATAGTCTTTAAAGATCTCTTCTACGCTGCGAGGGCTTGAAGAGATTGAAGACATTTTACATGCATAAATAAAATCGACAAGCTAATAATATTCTGTTATATTTAGTTTTTTATTTAAAATAAATAAATAAATAAATATATATATATATATATAAATGGAGAACCTCAGCCGAGACTTGAGAGGAGTATAAAGATATGGATATAAGAGGGGGCGTAAATGGCTTGGAAACAGTGTCTATGGAGATATACGAGACTGGGCTTGGAGTGGAATTGGATTTGGATGGATGGAGAGAAAATCAAAGAAATAGAAGAGAGAGAGCACGAAAAGGTTTTGTGTCAGTAAGGGGATCTTTGGAGGTGGAGGGTAATTGCGTAATATTGACACTCTTTTGTTTAATTAATAAGACCGGTATTACTAATCTCAGGACAGGTAAGTTGGTAAGGAGCTCTCCTGGTTTAAGTGAGACCGCAGGTTTAAATTGCCCTTATGTGTACAGTTATTTAAAACTTTGAACTAAGATTTTGCCTCTCACAAATAACCTATTCTGTTCGAGCGAAAATTAGTTTGAAAGTAGATATAGCTTAAAAGTGTCTTCCCATAATTAAGACCTCCTAAAATATCCTGTGAAAAATCCAAAAAAAAGTAAAAGATCCGTACCACTTGGGCCTGTTTATATACATCTTTTTTTTATGATAAACCAAAATAAAGCTGATTTCAAATAGTTGATACAATACAAGCTACATAAATATTTTATGTATTGATCATTTATATGATTTATATCACACAAGTTTATATGAACTATATATTAAACATACATACATCGACTGCCAATCGCCTAAGCTGCAAAAAAAACCCACTAAATTATGTGATTACAAGGACTACTACTGCTAGTTCCTAAATGCTACACATTATACATCTAACTACAACCATAACCTCTGTTCAAGGCATCAGTTGAAGAAAATTTTTGTGGGCAGGTGACCTCCTCCTAAGTTTTCTTCACAAACACCAAGTTTGACCACGCAGTGAGCACTGAGATTATACTTTCTGCTAACTTCCACAAATGCCCAGTTCAGCACTTGCTCAACCCAATCTTTCACAACTTGATCATTTTCAGATAGATATGCAGCCGCAAGTAGTTGCTCCATTACTTTTTTATCCACCTCTAGCAAGCACTCCAACCCTACAGTCTTGTGGAAGTTCCCGTTGATCTCTTTCAGAATTTTCTCTGCAAGCGCATCAAAGTCGAAAGGCCTAAACATCACTGTACTGTCTACTTTCTTAAAGAAACTATGCAACCAAGACTTGGAGCCATCAAGCAAGAAGGCATGTGGATCAGAGTCAAAGTCATCGGTGCCTACTTTGTCATTCCCTTCCGCAGGAAGGTTCAAATCTAGATTCCTGGTTGACATTTTGTGTTCCCTTTTCACCATATCTGATAATTCATGGTTTGACAGATTTTGATTCATACCAACCAGCTTTCTCTTATTCAGACGAACTGAACCAAAAATGCCTCTGCTTGTCACGGCTGATGTGGGTAAGTTTTGGCCAATTTTGGAACCATAGGCTGGTTCAACTAAAATCTGCATGGACCTGCCCTTGACATTCAGTATCGTTTCCTCAGTGTAGATAAACTTATCCTTCCTAGAAGGAATAATCTTATCATGTGCAAATGAAGAAGTGGTTATGAATATTGCATTATTGATTCCAACTTCTCTTCCATGTGAATCTGAAAATTTCCCAGTCTCAATGGCATGTGACAAGGTAGTACGAGCCTGCATATCAGCTTTATCCAGATTTTCGAGAAAAACAATGGACAGAGGCTTCTTACTCAATTCTCCAGCAACATAATCAACCACAGTCTTGCCCCTGAACATTGCATCATGGTGACCAAACAGTGTGAAAGTTTGGATCGTCCCATCCTCAGGATTCAAATCTGCAGAAATGAAATTGTCCTTGCCTCGGATTATTTGAGCAAGAGCGGTAGCAACTTTCCTTTTGGCACACCTATCAGGTCCAAGGAAAGTGAACCACAAGTCCCTTCTCAGACTTTCTCCTTGCCATTTCTCATTTTTAGTTCTCCACTTCAAAACAACTTCGCTAATAATACATATTGCTTCTTCTTGCCAGCTAACTTTATTAGTTAGAGTTCTAAAGAGCTTCTTAAGATTGGTGAGTTCAAAATCACATTCAGTAGAAGAGGACGAAGACAATTGAGCAAGATGCCCCGAGACACTTTCATTAACAATGTCAATATTCGCAGCCAAACAGCTTGATATATCCTGCTCAAGATCAATTTCCTTTTGGTATCCAGTTTTTCCGATCAGTTCATTACCGATGGGAAGCGAGCTTATTCTCAAGTTCAATTCTATTGCCAAGGGACATGTGGATTTAGGAGAAGCTTGACTACCATCAGCCAAGCCCGAATTGGAAAAGCTACAAGGAATTCTTAGGCCACTTGGCTCAAGGTCGTCATTTAAATGTTTATCTCCTCGTTTGGACACCAGACTCTCACTCTTAGCCTCAAAGACTACAGGAGAAGGAGCAACACCTTGCTTCCTATTCATTTTCTGCAAGTCACCGGGAATGCACGAACATCTATTTCCAGCTGCAGGTACACCCCTGTCATTGCTGCTAGGAATTTTGGCATAGTCCTTATCATCAACCAGCTGAAAACCCATAATAGTCGGAAAGTGAGAAGGATGATTGTCTATCTTAGAAGATTGAGAGTGGTGAAGACGCTGACAGATATTATCCCACTTCTTTTGCAGACCTGAGACTATCGTACTCAATACCTCTCCATCATCTCTAGTCTGCACTGAAGAGGCAAAAACTAGTTTTCACTTGAATATGACAAAAACTTTAGTAAATATATCATCTTCAAAACATACGAAGAAATCTTTTACCAATTTTCCCTGACTAGGCAATCAAATTAAATCACTTCCATTATGACAAAAACTTTAGTAAATCTATCATCTTCAAAACATACAAAGAAATCTTTTACCAATTTTCCCTGACTAGGCAATCAAATTAAATCACTTCCATGACATTTTCACAGCCAAGCAACGAAAACAACTGTAAGCATAATGTAGTGTTCGCCTCTGTGTGTGTGAAAGTCAAAACAATATGCACCTTCAGATCAAGTCCTTTGTTTCTGCCAAGTTCGGCCATCTGCAACCAAGTTGATAAGGTTGATTGGTACTGATCTGTTATAGAAGCAGTAAATCCTCCTTTTGATAGAGCAAGCACTTCTTGTTCACACTTCTTATTGCATACATGACAGCGAGGTATGCAATGGCATGAGTTGCTTAATGAGCCATTGATTTCTGAAGGCGTTGAAAAGAAGCCGCCAAATGGGACAAATGATTCCATCAAACTGCCATCATGATAATTTTACCAATATCACACACAAAGGATTCATTCATATACAAGAGTTTCACCTATATGGTTATGATTAACCATTTGTAGAATAGTAATAAAATGTATGCAACAGTAGAGAGATTGCAGAGAAATGGTTACTAAATTCATAAAGCCTAAAAATGCAGTCAATCTTTTTGATTGATCATCAGCTTGCTAGTGATACTCCAGTGAATTTCGTTCAAAGATTCCAGTTTTTTTAAAGCTAAAAATTAGAAATTTGAAAGACAAATCATATCCAAGCTCCTTTATATTCACAAACAAACAAAAGAGGTCTCCCCACAAAGAAGATGACGGCAGAAGAAGTAAGATAATGGCCATCGTTTACAATTTTAAAAGCCTATAAATAAAAACACTCGTAGTCATGCATGTACGTCTTATGAAGAAAAAACATAAGAAGAAACAATATTGTTTTAAGAAACGCTATAAGGCGAATGTACCTGGACTTTGGAAATGACTCAGCCGTGGAAGCCCCGGAAGAGGTGATAGGCAAAAGCTGCAAATCCCATTCTTTTTCAACAGAAGGAAATATACCAACAAACTTGACGTAAGTCTCATTATTTCCAGCTGCACCAATCAACCACAGCTTCCCATCATGTAGCTGCAACAACGTTGTCAATTCTCCAACAACATAAGTCACGGTCTCATCGCTGTGATCAATAAATGCCTTCAAGTCCCCGAATTTCACCACCAACCCAGGTCCCAAATTCTGCTCCACTAATTGACCCACCTCCCGAAATCTCAAATCCAAACACCTTTTGTCCGAGCCTCCGCTGATAAACTTAGCGATATCATTTTCAATGCAGATCAAGCTCAACCCACATAGCTTTACAGGTAAAATATTCTGTTTTCTCTTTTGCAACAGTTCGCTGAAACTTGCTAGTGCATCGTAAGCACATGAGCCAACAAGTACCGGATTCTTCCCTTTGTTTCTTGACATAACTTCGCCAATCCTCTTGCAGTTTTCGTCTCCGTTGGTAAAATCAGTGAAACCCTGAAATGGAAAGTTAAAACCCCTTCCACCCGAACCCAGACCCGAATCCAAATTCTCGCTCAAGTTATGAAGAAACAGAGGCCGGCCCTTATAGCGGGAGAATTTGAAAACCTGGTGGAGGGGACGGATTATAGCGAGCTTGATTTCGGAGCTCCGAAAACCCGCTTCCCCGAAAACTCGACTCACAAGCGGGTCGTCGAGGATCGAGAGGATCAGATTTCGCAGCTCCACTTTGACACAGGATATGGAGGACGACGACTGTTGCTGCGATATTTGTTGATAAAAATGATAATTCTCCGGTTGCCTTCTCTGGTTCGCTTGGGACCGCTTTATCGCGGCCATGAAGGAGTTAGACACAGGCGGTTCGTCGCTGAGTTGACCCGAGGGAACTCTGTCGAGCGAGACGCTGAGGCAGAGCTCAAGAGCCTTGAATTGGAGACGTGGAGAGTACGCCGAGTTACGAGAACGCACACAAGCGTCGCGTAGAGAGGAGGATGGCAGTGCAAGGAGGGCCGACACGGCATGAAGCGATGTCGTTTGCCCATGGCCTCTACGGCGAGCGACGTTCACAGCCTCGTCTAGCGCGTGGGCAGCGTCTGGCGTCAAGTATTGTCTGGCGGTAGTTACCGACGTAGGCATCGCCGTTAAAAGACAGCAAGAATTAGTTTTCTTTTTTAAGAGGAACAAAAAGTTATGTTATGTCCGTTATCAGTTTTGTTCGGTTTTTCGCTTTAGTTTATTGAACACCAACCGATTAAACAAAAGCAAAAAACACAGAGAGTAGAATAAAATATAAGAAGGAGAGAGAGAGAGAGAGGGAGGCAGAGGCTTGTTTAATAAGATGGTGTAAGCTGACGGTGGTGGAGGTAGAAGTGGAAACATAGAAAAGGTAGGTCCTATTGAAAGGTTGGAACTTGAAAGACTTAACAGTATGTATGAAAATAGATTCTATACACGTACAAAGATTTTATTTGTATTGCAAGTTACATAGTTAAGAGAGACAGTGAGAGAGAGAGGGGGTGCGTCTGTCCACTGGCCCAAAAACACAACAGTCAGCGTCTACATCTTTGTAGTGAAGGCCATAATAATATATGACAAATTTTTAAGGAACCAACCAATGAGCTGTGCAAACGAGTTGACTCGTAAGACTAACTCAGTAGCAGCAGTTCCTTACATCTCGATTTTGCTTTTTCAGGTGACTATAGAAATATAAATGTTATTGTGTTTTGTGTAGTGCTGTTACAGTTAGGCGTGTCAAGACTCAAGACAGCGGAATTATGAGAGAGAACGGTCATGGTGATGCTGGGTAGGCTTCAAATTGTAAAGGTTGAAAGTGACACGAAGAGAATAAACCCCACACCCTCCGCCCCACACATAACGTTCATCATGCCTGTCACAATCAAGAAGGCTTCTTTTGCTGTCCAATTTCTCCGAGAACTATTGAGCATGCATTGTTGGAATGGAGAAGACGAGCGTGTATTTGTGTGTAGTGTGTGGTCATGTGTGGGATGTACGTGTGGGCGTGAGAAATTGTTAAAAGATGTTGGATTTGACGTTTGGTTTTGTTCCTTACCTTCTTTCACTCACTTTTTTGCGGACCCTTGACATATCCTTTTTTCTATACGTACTATATTACTAATCGCCTCTTCTATCACTTTCGACCTTTCCTTTGTCCACGTGTCAACAAATTGTTTTTTTACTCGCATTAAATTTATTTTATGGACAACATAAAGAGCTTTTAGTTATCTAACCTCGTATAATTTATAACTAGAATTATTGATTAACTTAATCTATGTTAGGTTTCATATTTTAATATATGAATATGTCTACAACTACCTCACATTTTTATATTTTTTTCTCTTTTTTTTCCACTCTCTTTTTCTTATGTATCTACCAAACAACTTATATTTATCAACCAATATTATTAGATAATTAAAAATATTAAAATAGTGATTGTAACTAAAAATATTGTATTTAAATGACTACAAATTACATTGAAACCTTTATTTACAGCTAAAGTTTTATAATTGATGATGATTGAAAATTGTATACAAAAGAATTTATTTGTGAATGAAAAATTATATTTGAATTGCGTCAAAATTTCTAAAAGGTTATAGAGCGCAAGGCCTTACATGGATTAAAACGGGCACCTCAAGCTTGGTTTTCCAAATTCAGTTCTATAGTG
>JANIHZ010000208.1:40197312-40208274 GCA_027478365.1 Erythroxylum rufum | reverse complement strand
GTGTTCACTGATCCTTTAAAGATTTTCCTTCGTTTTATTACTTATTTTCTCATCCTTGGTTTAATATTATTCTTCTGTTGAACTGAATAAACTTAAATAGACACTCTTGAAAATCCCTCCGATTGCCCCCGTTTTTCATCAACTCTCCAAGATTTGCTTCACTCAGGCGGGCGTGCAGTAGGAAGACGTTCTCTTTTTAGCATTAAAAAAAAATTAAAGATATTGTTAAATTTTAATCTATTATTAAAAGAAAATATCCAAGGAATTTAGGTAGAGAAGAGCAGGGAAAGAAAGGGAAAAAGTTTCAAGGAGTGGAAGGATGGAGTGTGTCCGTCCATTTAGGCGTTAGATAGACATGTTGAATGAAAGAAGAATCAATAGGGTAGGGATGGTAATTGGTAAAGGTGGCAGTCGTTGTCACATGTTGCCCTCTGGACAGCCGAGGAGCCCAACATTCTTGGTTCCCAAAACCAGAAATAAATTATAAAACAGATATTTTGCTAAAAAGTTGTGGAAAGGAAATTTTTGACAGGGAAAGGGGCAAGGCCAAGGGGGGGGCGGGGGAAGAAAAGGAAAAGAAAGAATCTGAATACGGAAGCTTTGGAATCATTTTCCTCTTTAACTTCTCCTTCTGTTTTCATATTCACCCGACTCGTTGGGTCAAACCGCACTCCACCAGATCTTTTTATAATGATCAAACGTTTGATGCAGACCAATAGTTTCTCAGCTGAACTAATTTTTACAAGTGTCAATATTTGCGATGTATTCAAATTTCATTTACAAAAACGTTTTAATGGAATATCTAATACTTATACAGTTGGAGGTTGACTCCATTTCTTACAGCATACGTTTCTTAATCCTCGGATAACAAAAACCTATAACACTACAAGTATGATAAAGTATTTGATAACTTAATTTGTTTGACATTTGATTTCGGTATCATCGTTAAGTAACCAATGAACGGGGACAAATCACTTGGCCTGCCGTTATTTAATTTCATAATTAATCATTTAAAAATTATTACTAATTCATTTATTCCTAAAAATATAATGGAAAGAAAGGAACAAACTTGCGTGTATATGCCGACAAAGAATGCCCACCAGTGCCTGCCCGCTTTTGATGGGTCACAACTCACAACTTTTAGCCAATATACAAAAAGAAAATAGTAGAATGTCATGCAAAAGATGGTTCAATTCAACTTTCCTCTCACTTCATGGTTGAAACCTGTTCAGCAACCAAAAAAAAAAAAAAGGAAAGAGGAGTGGCTTGATTTGACCTTCGTTTCTTTAATATTGTGGGGACCAGCTTCCTCCATATGCGCATGAACTAAATTCTGTTCCTTTTCACTTGTCATAAAAGCTTTACTCATTCCATTCATCATTTTTTTCTCCTTCTTTTAACTTTCTTGGCTTGCTAGTGGACGTTATCCTCTGCGTTATGATTAGATCAGGATGGCCATTAATCTACCGCATTAGCTCACCAAAATAAATGGGAATGAAACCACAACGTTGCTAGTGTGCGATAAATAGTAAATGTAATTCTAATTCACCAGCTGGGACCTGCCACATATCTCCCAATTGTATTGGAGATTTTTTTAATCTAACTCAACTTTAACATTATAACTCCAATTTTTTCAACCCAAACTCAAATATGGCCCCAACCCAAACTAACTTTTTTTAATGAATTAATTGGAAAAACTTTTTTAACTGAATTATTCTAATTTTTATATTGTCTAAATACTTACATTTACATAAATTTTGTTTTATTATGTCAATGATCAAATTATTTTAAATATATCATGATGTTGTTTTATATGAATTAGAGTCAACCTGGCCATTTAGACCTAACTGGTAACGATTCTTATATCCCTATTCAAACTATAATTCAACCTAAATTTCAAATTTAAAATAATCCACAAATAAAATAATATCAAAATGCCAAATTAATTCTAATTGACACGTCTAAATACTAATTTTTTATAGTGAAAATTATTCCATATAAATAAATACTTACCACTTTCAATAATCCATCATCTTATCTAGTTGCTTTTATTATTTCGTTACATATCAACCAAATAAAGTATTCTTATCTTGCTTAAAATTTGTAATTATTAACTAGCAAGCCATAATTTCTGAGGTTACACGTTAGAAATTTTATTTAAAAGAATTTCAAATCAAAATTTTATTAATACAATCTTGTTTTAAATTGTAAAAGATGAAATTTTACATTTTCAGTTTATACTTAATTCAACATAAAAATTAAATTAATATCAATTTAAATTTTTCCCTAATTTATTGTCATTTTTATTTTCCAAATAAATTACTTTACGTCAATTTTATCACTTGTTTTTTCTTAATCACTCTAATTTTGTGGCTTTTAATGTTATAGCTCAAAATGCTTAAAATCAGGTAGAGTGCACAATGGAGGCACTTACCCCCACAAACTATGGTGCAGGTACTATATCATACAGGATGGTGCCTATCATATTAGCCAAAAAACGATACAATATTGAGTAATTTCATATTATGAGTCGGTGCTTCCCGATACTGGCTAGTACTAAAATATACCATTTATTAGACTTAATTGTAAATTTTTAAAAAATTTGAAACAATTTGTAATTTTAAAAAAATTAACCCTAAACAATTAAACCTACTCAACCCCATCCCAACTGTGACCTTTATGTGCCTCTACTTATGCTCTCAGCCTCTCACTTTGTCTCTCATCTCAATATCTTGCTTTTTTCCTACACTGGGAGTGAATGATTTAATCAATTCATATTCGATCCTTTCTTCAACTTGGAATCGAATTAAGGATTAAATAGTTATTTTGCGTTTTGTTAATTGTTAAGTTAATTGAGTAATTGTTGTATATGTGAGTGACTTATAGTCGTGAGTTTAGACTTTTCATTTTAAAAATTGCCATTCGAAAATTGAGGATAGTTGGATACAAGAATGGATAAATGTGTTTGGTTTGTTTGAATTTTGGATGAATTAGATTCATGATTCTATATAGAATTACCGTATTTGGAATTAAAATTTTAGATGTGTTTTTTCATTTGTGTTGTTTGGATTCTAGAAATTGGCGATTCAATCATTTAATACAAAATTGAAGTTTGTGTTGTTGTTTGAAAATTGAGAAATATGAAGTAGGTGTTGTTCTTTATTATACATTAGGTTATATATTAGAAATTAATTTTGCAATATACAAAATGGGTTAGGTTGAATTACATGATTACACAAATTAAGCTGAAGATATAAGTTTATGATATTAGTCTTTAACTTAATTTGTGTAATCACATAATTTAACCTAAATTAAGGAATGAGTTATAGTTAAATTATGTAATCATACAAAATGAATTATAGTTGCAAATTTATGGAATCAGACAAAATAAGTTATATGTGTGAGTTTATGTTCAAATCATATAAAATGAGTTATATTTATGACTTTGTGGTTGAATTATGTGATTACATAAATTGAGTTATATATATGACTTATAAGTTTATGGTTAAATTAAGTAATCAGACAAAATGAGTTATAGTTGTGATGGTTGAATTATGTAATCATACAAAATGGTTGTAATTGTGACTTTATGATAGCATTATGTAATTACACAAAATGGGCCGTAGTTATGACTTGTGACTTTATGTTTAAATTATGTAATCACACAAAATGGATTATAGTTGTGAAAGTGTAGTAATCAATGTATATATTTGATGTTTGGGTTAAGAAACATGAGAATCTCTTGGATATAATGTGTTTAATCATCAAATTTTCTTAAGGAATCTTTTATATAAGTTTATAAAGGTCATTTGCATGTATATATCATATAATTGTTAAGAAATTGTTGTTGCTCTATTCTTCCTGTTATTATACATAAATTGATTTTGATACGAAGTTATTAAGTTAATTTTAATATAGGTCTTTATTTATTTTTATAAATGAATAGAGGGAAGTTCAAGTACACCTTATAATTCATTCATTTCAGGTATAAGAAGATTCAATGATCCAATTTGAGCTCATGCTAGATTGGTTCCTATAATGAAGAACTAGACTATTTGTTTGTATTGTAACAAGCATTTAAAAGGTGGAGAAACCACTGTATTAAAAGCATTTAACTGGATCAAAGGTGATGTGAAGCCTTATAAGAAAATGAGTCATGATGTAAAATGACAAATAAAAACTTTGCTTGAGGAGTATTAATATGAGAAAGATAGAAGGAAAAATTGAACCATGAAATTGGTAGTGGAAGTTCTTTTGTTAATGTTCAAGATGATAGTAAAGATGTTGAAGGTGATAATATGCTCAGCCTTCAATTTGTAATGCCTTACAATCTAGAGAAGCGACTCATGATATAGGCATGACAATAGCTAAATGGTGGTAGGATTCAGGTATAAGATTCAATACTACCTAATGTTAATATTATTAACCTATTGTGGATGTTATTACCTCTTACGGTCTAAGATACAAAGTTTCTTCAATTGAAAACTACAAAGGTTAACTTTTGAACAACTCTGTTTATGAAATAAAATTTATGCGATGAAAGAATAATGACTTGGGTTATTTTTGAGTGTTCAATCATGTGTAATGGTTAGACAGATAGAAGAAATTAGCATATTATTAATTTTTTAGTTTATTTTGCTAAAGGGGCCAATGTTTTTGAAGTCTATTAATATATCTGACCTTCTTAGAAATGTTGATACTCTATTTCAAATATTTGATGAAGTTGTTAATAAAGTTGGGCTAGAAAATATTATTTAGTTCATTACTGACAATGATTTTAATTATAAAGCACTTGGATGAAGATTGTAAAGCAAGTATAAGTTTTTTATTGGACCCCTTATGTTGCACATTGTATTAACCTGATGTTGGAAAATATAGAAAATGCTAGATATTTTCCTATTATTGATTAGATTGTGCACGAAGAAAAAATGGTAGCCAAGTTCATCTATAATCATGTATAAGTCCTTAATTTAATGAGAAATGATTCATCAATCGTAGAAATTTGTGTCATCTTGCTATTACAAGATTTACAACTAATTTTTTTTATCACTTTAGTGTATTATTATAATGAAGAAGGAGTTGAGACAATTGTTTACAAGTAATAAGTAAGCCACATCTCAGCATGCTAGGTCTAATGCTATATTAGAGGTTTCTTGAATTATACTTGAAGATAATGAATTTTGGTCCCAATGTTAATTTATCATTCGAATTTGTGAGCCTTTGGTGAGGGTACTTTGTCTAGCTGATAGTGATTAGAAGGTAATAATGATTATGATGTCATAAAGAGGGCACTTTAAATTCATCTATTCGAATAAAAGGAATAGTTTGAAGCACAAATGGTTGAAGGACTTGATTTTTGTTCGATACAATTTAAAGTTTCAAGAAAGATATATTATTATCCTTATAGTCGGATATAATTTCTTGTAATTTCTTAATAATTTAATTTTATTTGTTTATTAGGACTTTTAATAGAACAAGTAGTTCTGTAGATCCATTTTTTTAAATGTAAATAATGAATTTCATAAATTAATAAAGTTTCAAAAAATTACAATTCAACTACTCCACAACATATGGAGCTACAATACTTTCTACAGTTAGTACATCCCTTCAGGTACAATGCATATTCAAAAAATGAAATCAAGATCCTTGTAGACTCAATCTCATTTTCATCCCTCTTGTGATGTATTCTCCATATGAGCTTGTCATAGTAGTCAACCTTAGTTTGGTGAAGTACCTCATCCAATTAGAATTCAGAATATCCTTTGATTCTCCAAATAGTTTATCATTCCTTATTCTCCATATATAGTGTACTAGCATAGCAAAACCTTCTTTGAAAAGTTTATGATCACCTCTCCTATTACATCTCATCCTGTTAACCTATGTGAGTGTGCTAATCCATGTTTGGTTATTTTCTTTTAGATTAAATATCATCAAAAAATTTCTCCACAATTGGTTAGTAGATGCACATTTGAAGTATAAGTGATCGAGAGTCTCCAAATTGTTTCCATATAGTGGACATGTTGTATCTGGTACCTGAAACTTTAATCTACTTCTTGTTCCCAACCTTTGTAATACTGCTAACCATAGTATAAAGGAGTGAGCTAGAGTAATTTTAAGTCCCAAATGATTTTATGGAATTGAAATTTAGTCAAGGGTCCTAATATCAACCTTTTATATGATTTCATTGAGAACATTTTAATACTATATAGCTCCCATTGTATTGAATTTGCTTGAAGTTGATTAGGCTGATAATTTAGGACACTATTAATAATTATGCTAATACCCCTGTTTGAGTGGAAAGGCCAATTCCAATTTACGTTTTGTATTAGCATATGCACCATAGTATTCTTAGGAACTAATCCTCTCAGACTTTGAAAATATGGTTTGGGGTATAATGGCCCCTTATGATGCCAGTTATCATAATAGAATTTTGTGTCCCTTTTATTTCCTATAATATACTTGACATGAGGTTGCATAAATTGGCTTGTGTTCAGATTCTCCAAAGTCTGTTAGCCATTAATGCCTTCGCCATTCTGCTACTAATTAATGCTTTTTTTGGACCATATCGATCTTTTGACAAATTGAGTTTTTGAGTAACCGAATTTGATAGATGAGAGTAGCTTGAAAGATAATCTTGGATGGGAAAGTATTGACATGTCATTTGGTGCAATAAATTTGAATGACAGTGATGATGAGACTCCTCTCTAGACTTGACAATTAGGTCTAGCCCCGACCTGACCTGAAGTCAATAGGCCAGCTAGGGTTGACCAGCCCATCCCATTGACATCCTTAATCCTCTCTATTATAGGATTTTGTACTAAATGAGGATTGAAATCAATGCGATTTGAGCGAGTATCCAATTGAATAAAGTTCCAGGTTTTCATTTCTCTCGTTCTTTTAATTTCACTTGTATTTAATTTATCAATTAAATTCTATATATGCAATATAAATATAATTGTAAATGTTTTTATTTCAGGTTTCACTTTTAATTAGTTGTTTCCTTAATATGAACTCTTGCAGTAAATTGTAGTAGTTAGAGAATCATGAATATTTATCATTTTTTTTATTTGATGTTTTCATATAATAATTATTTATTATATGATGAAATTGTAAAATTTTAAATACTTTGCATTATCCTTTAACTTTATATTTGTATAAAGATTAAATGATCTTTTTTATATTAATTATGATTGTTATTTATATGTGAAATACGTTAAAAGTAATATTAATAGAAATAAATAGATTGTTTTTATTTCAATTTTCTATTATTATGACTTTTTGAGACAAGGTTGATATAAAATTATAAATTATGCAGTACAATATATTAAGAGACTATTTTACAATTTTAAAAAAGTTCAAAGAATCAAATCCAATGCCAATAACGATACAATATTCATAACTTTACTATGAGCCTCAACTCTCTCAATATCTACTGGGCACTCACTTGGCTTTTCCAAGTTCCATTTTGAAAGTTATTGACAAACTATTCAATAATTTCTTATGGACAGGAAACGAGGAGACAAATCACAAGACTTTGGTAAAATAGAAAGAACTTTGCACTCCTGGAGATCGTGGTGGTTTAGGACTTAACTCTGTCAAATTTATGAACTCAACACTACTCATCAAAAGGCTTTGGAGACTAATGGATGACAAACAATCTCTATGGAGTAGATGGATTCACCATTATTTCATCAAAAATCGAAGCCTATGGTCTATAGGTTGTTCCCACATTCAATCTACCACACTTAAGGCCATTCTAAAATTGAGGGGCAACACCAAATAAATTTCATTGCGCTTATAGGTAATGGAAACTCCACCAATTTCTGGTATGATAACTAGCTTTAGGTGCAATCTTTGATTAATTATAATGGAGTTGATTCACTTAAGAGTTCATTACCTTTAAATGTCACAGTTGCTATGGCCTTACAATATAAAGAAATAATTGAGAGAGCCTCCATCCCCACCTCCTTAGCTGCTGAAATTTGTGGCGTGTACTGCAACACCGAACCAGATAATTACATTTAGAAGCATACAATTGATGGTAGGTTTTCCAACCACTCTTGTATGGAGTTATGTTTTAAACACCTTCCCAGGCTGGCATAGACTAAAGACATAAGGACTAACTACCTTCAACCTCGTGCATCATTCACTGTATGGCTTGCTATAAAGGAAAGATTAAAAACAATGGATAAATTGGCCAAATACACCCAACTTCCAAATTGGTGCTGTCTATACAGACAAGCAGAAGACAAGTGAACACTTATTCTTCAAATGTGGTTACATTAGCAACATATGGTTAGAGATCTGCTACAGGTGCCTGCCAAATGGGGTAATTACCAACCTGGAAAGTCTACACACACTACGGCTAAAATACATAAACAACACAGCGAACAAGTGTTTCTGGATCACCTTATTATTGATAATCACTGCGATATGGGATGAGAGAAATCTAAGAACATTCCAAAACCAAATCACCTCTCAAGAGCAACTTTACAACCAAATACTACATCACATTTGGCCCCAAATATGTGCACAAAAACATAAACTTCTGCATGGTTCCTATTTACTTTAATACTAGAATGTATGACATACTCCTAGCAGTGGTGTCTGTTATATACAAGTTTGCCGCACTAAGGAATGCGTGACACACTCATAGCCATAGTCTCCATTGCATAAGTTGGGGATGATTATTACAGGTACGCTGCTATGTTACTCCTACCTCCTTGTCGCTCCTCTAGTGAATCAAGTGTTCAACTTGCCTTCAAACTTGGCCTGTATGATTAAATGGCAATGATGGGTTGTTGCCGAGGGATCTCACCTATGCATGGTTTTTAAACCATTTGTTCAACTAGCTCTTTTATACTCGACTGCAATGTAGTTACATCCTTTGGTTGACTTAGTCTTTGTATTGTAAGACTTTTTTAACTTGCCTTCAAGGCTTAATACATTCAAATTTTCAAATTTAAAAAAAATCTTTACTACAAGACAAGAAAAGAAATATAATTAAAATATATATTTAGTTAGTTTTAATATTAATATATTAAATTATGCCGCCCCTATTTAGTATTATTCACTATAAGAAAAGTGTTGTTTAGCGACGGATATTATCAATGAAAACCATTGGATTCCATCGGTAATAGAAATCAATGATTGAATTAACCGATGGACAAAGGCGTCGTAAAAACAGCCGTAGGTAAATTTACCAACGGACACTTTAAGTAACCGGCGGTGAATATATCGACAGTTGGTTGTGACCGTTGGTAAATTTACCTACGGAAGTTTTATTTCCATCGAAATAGTTGCAGACGGTATTGGGTTACTCCGTCAGTCACATTATAGACGGGTATGGTTAAACTGTCGGTGAATATACCGATGGTTCAGCAAATCTTGACGGTAAAGTTGGCAATGGGCTGTAAATATTACCGAAGGTGTTTCTTTGTTCCGTCGATAATCCTTCACCAATTAGTCGCAAAAACTGAGCCTATCAATTTGTTAGATGGTCACCATTTCCACACTAGCCCTACACTTTCTTGTTGTTTTCTATTTCACTTTCTTGATTAGATAAGAAATACAAGCTACTAACAACCTTTCAAATTCATTTCTTTATTATTATTATTATTATTACTTAAGGATTATCATAATTAAGGCCTTATTCCAAATTGGAACCAAAAAAAAGTAAAAGAGAATTTGAGTGAAATTTCATTGAAGCAATGAGTATGTATTCTACCAATTTGCCCCTCAAATTACATCAGTAAATGACATATATATAGCTTCCAAAAACGTGCATATCCATCCATTTATAGTTGCACAATAATACTTAATGTAGTATAATCTCAATAGAGGCGCCAATAATGATAGCTTAGAAGTCTTCATCTCAACATAACAACATCACGAAACAAGTTATCTCCTATTAGTTTGATGGATAAGTTTACATCTGCTATCTTTAACAAAATGAAAATAACTAACTAATTAGATTTCATAGGAAATACACAGGAACACAGTTCATTACACGAATTTAGTACAATTCCAAAAACCAGGCAAAGGTTTAAGATAATTCCAAATGTGGACAAATTCAACATCCACACGAGCACAGTTCACTACACGAATTCAGTATAACATCCGTACAAATTCAACATCCACACAACACAGTTCGAAAATTATGAAAGCAATACAAAAAACCTAGTTCAAAACAAAACCCACTAACATTTTGAATAAAGGAAGAACAACACAAAAGCATCAGAAGGAAGCAGGGAATCAAAGCACGACGAAGACGCAGAACGAAAACGCTCTCAGGGAACCGAAACACGCAAAGGAAGAAGATGGATGTAGAAGGAAGAAGATGGACGGCATGAAGCGAACCGACGCCTGCACACGGCAACACAGAACCGGCAGTAAGAGAGAAGAAGAACGCGAGGTGAAAATGAAGACTTGGGGGGGGGGGAGGGGGGGCTTCATGCTAAAATCAGACGTCAAATGAAAACAACATTGTTTGGTAACGACGTCATTTTTTATTTTATTAAAATGCTGAAGAAGAAGCAAATGATGGTGTTTAAATTTTAATTTTACCGACAAAACCATGATTCGTTTACATTTTACTAAAAACGTTGCAATCGAAGCAAACGATGACGTTTAACTTTCAACTTTACTGACGGAAGATGACACTTATTTTACCGCCTATTGTTCGTGCCTCTTTTACCAACGGTAATTTCTATTTCGTCGCTATATTCCATCGCAAAAATCAGCAGGATAGTTTCTCATCCAGCTCTACCGACGGATATTTTGTCCGTTGCAAATTATCATATATTACGATAATTTTACTGACAAATTGTAATTTTCTCTCGCTAATTTTTAACGGTATTATTTATATCGGTAATTTTTCGTCGATAATCAGTAATTTTCTTGTAGTGATTTAAAACTTTAAACTGTTACAGTTGCTTTTGTTTTATCTTGCACGTAAAAGAT
>JANIHZ010000208.1:39975783-39991043 GCA_027478365.1 Erythroxylum rufum | reverse complement strand
TTCAGGCTATCTGTATCACTTTTACACTAAAAGTGTTTCGAGCTTGTTACAGTAAAGAAATAGCTCTTAATTTTTCCACACAGAAATTTCTTGCTCTAGATCTTTGTACAGTAAACACTTGCTTCTCTCGTACGTGTTTAAAAATTATCTCTCTTTTATTAGTCTTCAACTTTGACTCATATTTATAGTCTTTGTCTTCAACTGCTTCTTGATAACTTCATCTTGATTCTTTAAAGAAACGGTTATTCAGTTGAGTTCTGTAACTAACTTAAACTGATGCTTCTGTCTCTCTTGTGTCTGTTTTCTTACGTCTGCTTTTCTAGCGTCTGCTTTTCTACGTCTTTGCTTTATCTGCTTTTCTTCGTCTTTGCTTCGTCTGCTTTTCTTCATCTGTTTTTTGCTTTGTTTATTTTTGTTCGTTTGTTTTTTGCTTCGTTTGTTTTTCTTCGTCTTTGCTTCGTCTGCTTTTCTTCATCTGTTTTTGCTTCGTCTGTTTTTCTTCGTCTTTGCTTCGTCTGCTTTTCTTCGTCTTTGCTTCGTCTGCTTTTCTTCGTCTTTGCTTCGTCTGCTTTTCTTCGTCTTTGCTTCATCTGCTTTTCTTTGTCTGTTTTTGCTTAGTCTACTTTTTGCTTATCATCAAAATTATTAATCGTGAAGTTATTTTGACTTAACAAACGGATCTATGAGTCACATAAGATGTGATTAATAAAGTTGTTTTCAACCTAATTTGAGTTTAGTTGGTTTGTTGAGCAAATTCAAGATCAATCATATTTGAATGAGATCTTAGCCCACTAGAAAGATTAATCTTTTCGAATAGTAGTGAGGGCTATTATTTCAAAAAAAATAATGGGAGCAACCAAATACAAGATTAAAGTTCTAATCTTTTTTGGTAATCATGACATATAATTAATTACTTGCTTTCTTAGATTTTTTTTTGTTCAAAATGAAATTACCTTATTTAGTATAATTGATACTTAGTAAACCAAATTTCTTGGACATAGGATATATTTGAGAAGAGTTCTTAAAGTTAGATAGAGCATATTAAATGTCTATTATTGTAATTTTGCTATAATCCCTACTCAAGATTTGGTGACAATTTTAGTGACGTGTCAAAATCATATAGATTACAAAATGTATTGATATTTTGAGTTGGCTAATATCTCATAAACTTTAGTGACAACATGTAAGATATATGTTAACACTATAATAGCAAGATGCAAGAGGTTGCATAGAGTAGAGCTGAAAGGTATAGTACCTTGTTGAAATTGTTCCACTTAATTTAGCCTACTAAAAGCATAAAACATGGACATCAATTAAAGGCATTTGTTATAGTATGATAATAATTGTCATTAGAAGAAAATGATCGCATAATTTTTCTTGCCTATACGAGATATGATAGAGATTATTTATATTTCTAGTTCATGCTTATGAGTATTTGATACTTAATTTAGATTCAACATTATTATAATGTTCACAGCATGATAAGAAATATATTATTGAGTAAAAGTAGTTAATCCAATTTTATATAAATAGTTTGTATGTGTTAAATCAAAAAGAGAATTATGCTTAACATAATTGGTAAGAATATAAAGTTGGATAAGTAAAAATATCCTTTTATGCCATGTTGGTTAAATCAACATAACAAGAATCATAAAGTTACATATCAGAATATCTTTATCCTTTTGATTATGATATGAAACTTGTCAAGTTGAAGAATAACCAATTCAACCTTTGGTGAAAGGATGATGATAGTAATGAATTGTTAAATCTTATACATGTGATGTATTATATAGAATAACAACTCATAAAAGGATAATACTTATATTTCATTAGATTCCTAATGACTTTATGTGATATAATCATATGTATTAAATGAAATAATGATTTAAATATTTTCAAATTTTCAAATTATTTAAATCTAAGTAGAAATTAAACGTTGAGAGTGCTTAAGCACTTCGATGAGATCGTTGTGGTGAGTTTTAAATGTTTAGTTATCTATAGGGAATGAGATTCTTTGGTGAATACCTTCACAACAAAATTCTATAATAGTACGAATTTATGTAAGGAGGAAAATACAATATGAGATATTGTATGATGCAATATTATGTTTCCTATAGCTATGCCTAGAATAATGACTTACCTTCAATAGTTTCAATTAGATCAATTAACAAGATTTCATATTAGATATGAAGCGCTAAGTCTTTGAAAGAGTTAAAGTTAATGATTTAAGGATGTCATGCTTAGTTGAAGCATATATTATCCATTAAGGTTAGAACTAAATTGGGTAATAAAAGGTTATAAGATATCCAAAAGGTTGGATATAATCTTACAGAACTATTGAACAAATTGTTTGTTTCAATGTATACCTATAGAAAATAGTCCTCAAGATAAGTAGTGGGCGTAAATTGAAATTTGAAAAGTTCAAATCTCATGACAGTACTTCTCATTGGAACTAGTGCCTTTATTGATATATTTGATGTATAGTTGAAAGGCTACAAGATATTAAAATTTTACTTTTTTGATGAATCAAATGGTTTGTTTTGGAGATAATTTGAATTTATCATGTTTACAAGAAGGTTAGTGGAAGTATAGTTATCCTCTTCAATGGGAGTATGTAGAGACATATTGCTCACAGAGAATAATAATTCTAATCTTCAATTGTTAAAAACATAATTGTCCAAGAACAACTCTTGTTGGATATAAAAAGATAACATCTTAATTCTGTGAATTAGATCTATAGAGATAGATTGCAAGTTGTTCACATATTCTAATTCCAAGTACATAGATAATGTACTAAAGATGTTTAATAGATGAGATATCAGATATTTGTGAAGCGTTAAAGATATCCATTATTCCATGTATGAGTTGATATTTGTGTTCAAAGAGATAAGGATATTTACTTTAGAAGTAAATCCTAATTAAGGTTTATTTTACTTTAAACAATATCATTTTTAAATTGGAAAGGTTCCAATGTAACAATGGTTTCTAATTAAGCCATATACATTTTTCATTTGGTGGAAATGATTAATTGGATCAATAATTTCTTTAGTGAACTTAATATAGTTCCTTTCATTGTTTAAGATAATAATGTACAGTAAAAAATTAGGATCGTTGTGCATATAAAAGAAGTTAAGGTCTCATCCAATAGTAATGTACAGTGAAACATTAGGATCATTAGGCATATAAAAGGAGCCAAGGTCTCATCAAAGATCCAAGAATGTATTTAGGCAACTTTTCTTAATTATGATAATAACTAAAATGAAAGTTATAAGATTTAAGCAAGTGATCACTATAGAGAATTTTATAGAATTCTCTTATTAAGCCATTGTCCCAGCAATAACATGATCGTCATATGGTGATATAGTATATGATGCTTAAATGATTGGCCTAATATAAGTAGGAGATTGTTAGTTTATGCCCTATAGCCAATCAAATTGGCTGTAGTTTAGTGGAAAATATTTAAAGGCATTCTTTATCTTGTATATGTTTAAATGTATATGATAAAGTCCATGGGATAATTATACATTGCAAATGAAATTATAATGAGATTATAATTATGAGATTCATATTGCATTTATGTATTATCCATAAATTGTTCATGATCATTGTTTTATTAAGATTGGCCATTAATAGAACATAAAAAGACTGTCATACATTATGTTTTTCCTTATGAAGGAAGTAGTCGATCTCATAGATTAAAATATGGAGATACTTAAACAAACATATAGGTGCTTGTTAGAGAATAAGTTCATTGAACAGACCCGATATGAGAAATCTATTTGAAACATTACTTGTATATTTATAGAAATTCTCATTGTGATGACTATATAAGTGATCATTTGACTTGAAATCTTTAAAGTTATCTTGTATAGAAATTACTATGTTTTGATACTACTTATGACCTATTCTGATCATAGCATTCAATCAATAGTCATTAGATGTAGCACAAACTATATGAAGGTAGTTGAGTGATTAAGATAGGATTTATCACCATAAAGTAATTAAGAAGAATGATCTGTTGTTATCGATTAGTATTGATTTGAGAAATCTTTGGCCAATATAGAATGACGTTTTGTAAATAGTTTACAGATTTAACTAATTGAATCAATTGCTAATGACAAAGAACTAATATGATTAGATTCAAAATAGATTAGGCATTAATTACATGCTCTATGTCTAATCTAAACATTGTATGATGAAATGAATGAATTATATGAAAAAAAATCATGTACGAAAAGGTTAGTGAAAACCACTTTAATATTCCTAAATATTTAAGTGGTCATGATATACTACTAGACACTAACCTTAGTCTATGATTATAAATTGTTTAATTGGAGAATTAAAGATAAATTAAAAATAGTTTTAATTTATCTAATTCTAATTATGAATTATCGTTAGCTCAGGGTTTATATTTAATGATTTTGATAATAACTATATGACATTTCAAAATTCAAATTTAGATTTATTTCCTTCCATAGATAACGATATTTTTTAAAGAAAATAAAATCATAGGAAAATTACTTCCTTTCTTGCAGGAACCTTCATTATGAACTTACTTTATTAGAAATGGTTTATTCGAAAGGATCCTACTAATTATGAAAGTCGTATATTATCCCTGTAATTATTGGAAGATTTTTGACAAAGATGACATCGAAATTATTCATATTTAAATCCATCCAGTTGACTAAATATGTAAGTGAAGTAACGGCTAGTTAAAGAAATTGTCTATTTAAAGAAGAGCAGCCACACTTGTGAAAAAAAGAACACATACAGATTTTTGAAACATTCGAGCAACCTCTATATTCTTGAGTCATATTATTCTTATTATGCTTAGAAAGTGAAATCACTCTATCAAGAGAGAAATTATTATTTGAGAACTTACTTTTGATTTTACATTTTATTCTTCTATAAGCTTTTAGAAGCTTGTTATACACTTCAAGCATGGAAGGTTAGAGAACCTTAAAAAATATGTACTTGTGAGCTTGAAGAAACTTATCAAATTACTACTTAGTTTTTTATAGTAAAACACTCAAGTTGAATGCTTAAGGATTGGACGTAGACTTTGGTACCATCTGAAATTATCGGTATCGATCGATACTAATAAGCAAGTTTCATATCATTTTTTAGCTGGCACGATACCTTCCATTCGATACCAACTGGTACAGTATGAAACTCTAAATGTTAGTAATAAGCATTAGTTTTTACACCACTTTTAAAATAAGTTCGAGTACATCTTCTTCAGGTGTATGTGATCAGATTTTCAATTCAAATCCGAAATTTTGAAATTATTTTGAAGTTGTAACTTAAGAAAAAAATGTCATCTTTTCGTTTATTTGAATGGTTTTCTAAGCCAACGCTCCATGTCATATCTACGCCTAAGCCTTTAGGTCTTAGCCTTAACAGAAGGTAATCAAAATAATCTACCATTTATCTAATATTTTAAAAACTGAACTAATTGGACAAGTTTAATGATAAAATTTTTCAATTGGTTATTTTTTTTTTAATTTTCAATTTATTGATTTGATTTAGTTTAATAATTTTTGTTGTTAAAATTGATCAGTTTATTGATTTATCAATCAATTTTTATAAATTAATCAATTTTTAATAAAATATTAAAATTTTCAATAAATAAATACAATCTTTTTAAAATCAATTTAAAATTATTCAATTTTATTTAATTTTTAATTAATTTTATAATAATTTAATACGATTAAACCTTTTTAGTTCTTTTTGGAAACATTACCTTTATTTATGCAAAGAGCAAAGAACCTTTGCTGTGGAAATACTAATTAAAGTTGCCACGTGGGCCCCCGTAATTACATATTGATTTCTTGAGTTTCTTCAGAAATAACAATTCCTTTCCAGAAAAGAAGGAAAAGCCAAAGCAAAAGAAAAAGAGCCTTCAATTATGAAATGATAAATAGAGAGCTTTATTATCTCTCCTGCTTAACCAATTAACCACCGCCGCCGTAGAGCAGACGTAAATGGCCGAGTTGACTCAGCCAGAGGTGGTGTACTCACCTGTCTCTCTCAGACTATGGACAACACTATCCAACTGGTTGGGTTTCTTCTTCCAGTTCTTTCTCTCTGTCCTAAGAGCACTAGGACACTTACCTCTTCTCTCTTCTTCTTCTTCTTCTTCTTCTTCTCACTCCTTCAAGCCCTTGCCGCTCGTTGAATTGTCGGAGACCGATTCTCTCCCAGCCGTTGAGATCGCCACCGTTTCTGATTCCCAAGTCACAGATGAGCGTCTTCGGAAGCTCACGGTACAATTTCCTTATCCAATAATTTTTTTAATTTCTCTATTCTTTTTGTTCTTATTTGATATTTTGTTGATACTTTTCCTGTTGAAATTATGATTTAATGTTTCCAAAGAGGATTTATCAGTTAATTAGCTTTTTTACCAAAAACTCTTTTGGTGTCCCTTTTCCTTTTTTTGTTCCTTAATATCTTGGTATGTAGCATGTTGACTATTTGATGCTATTGTCTTGTCGATGTTTTGATTGCAAGTGATGAGGTGACGTGGAGATTTGCTGTGAAAAACTTTGATAGTTATCGTACAAGTATTAAGCAATAGAAGCTTGAAGTCTGTGTTGTCTGTTGGTTGCCTAAAGGTTTTGGTTTTATGAGAGTATAACCGTAATGCTACGGGGCGAGCAAATTCTTCAAAAACAAATTTATTGCTAAACATATTCACTGAGTCTGACATGGACTTGCAGGTGGTTCTGGACTTGGATGAAACTCTAGTATCTGCATTTGAGACATCTAGCTTACCTGTTGTCCTACGAAATCAAGCAATAGAAGCTGGGTTGAAGTGGTTTGAACTTGAATGTGTTGCTTCTGACAAGGTTTTACAATTCTTTTCATTGTAAGATAGTTACGACGTTCACTTTTTAAGAGAAAATATTTTGATTTGAATATCTTGGCTATGAAGGAATCTGAAGGAAAACCTAAAATCAATTATGTTACGGTGTTTGAGCGTCCAGGACTGGATGAATTCCTGAAACAAATTAGTGAATTTGCGGATCTTGTTCTCTTCACAGCTGGCCTTGAAGGTCTGCCTATTACTGGTTCATATTAATCTTATTTTCATTTTATCTTTGATGTTTTGGAGATTTGCTTACCTTCCTGTGACGCTACAGGTTATGCTAGACCACTTGTTGATAGAATAGATAAGGACAACAGATTTTCTCTCCGCCTCTATCGACCTTCCACGATTAACACGTAAGTACAGTCCACTTTTGCTTCCCCTTTCTCTTTTCTCCCTCGCCTCCCCACTCTCCCTATGATCCTTTTTTTTTTTTTTTTTGCAAATATTATAAAGCGCTCATCTTTTGAAATTGGAAACTTTATCAATTTAGATGTGGGTTCTACTTGTGCAAAACATAATTTTTACATTGACCGTTTTCTCCAGGTCCTTGTCTTTATATTTTTCAATGGTAACTGTATACCTTTAATTGTATATATGTAGAAGCTCCCATGAAGCTTATGTTGTTATTCTCATATCTTTTCTTAAGGTGTATAAGCCTGAAAAAGTTGTACTCGTTGACTTTTAATTTGTATGACACAGTATGAACCTAGTGATCACTTGGGAACTGGAAAGAACTAAAGTTACGTTTAGGATGATCAAATTTTTACTGATGTAAGTTTTTTGGTTTGTCCAACTGCTAGTAGATTGGTTGCTGATAGCAATATCAGTCCAGTCGCAATATTAGAATTAGGGAACCTGTGAAATAGAATTAACTTGTTTGTGAAGAATCTTATTTTGTGTTCCTTGGTATTGTAAGTGAACTACAACCTTCATATTTAATGAAGTATATGGTGACCTCAATAATAGAAAATAAAATAATGTGCAACAAGGCTTGCCCGTTAGCTTTCATGTGCTTTGTTATCTGCAATATCTACTTGCTAGTTGTTCATGTAGGAGCTAAATTTTTATGATTTCTTTATTATTTGCAAAGGTGTCCAAAATTCAATTCAATGGTTCATCTATTTTGTCATACTTGAGCTTACATAAGCAAGCATTTGCAGAGATCCTGTGAAATAACACTAGGTTTCCCACAAGAAATGAACTAGTTGAATTGCGGCCATACATTAATGATTGTTTTCCAAGAGCGTATATTGTAAGCATTTATTTAGCTATGTGGGCTTACTAAATATCCTTAAAGCTTGAGATTTATTATTTATTTTGGGAAGTCTGATATGCCGGTTGCTGACAGGGAGTATAGGGACCATGTGAAGGATCTATCTTGCCTTTCAAAGGATCCAGGCCGAATTGTTATTGTTGACAATAATCCATTTAGTTTCTTGTTGCAACCTATGAATGGTGTTCCTTGTGTTCCATTTTCTGTGGGGCAACCTCATGATATGCAGGTACTTATATCTAAACCCTTGACATTACACTATTGACTTTTAGCCTTATGGTTCACTTACCACTTATTTTTGTATGGATTGATTAGCTACTGGATGTACTTCTTCCACTCCTCAGGCAGCTTTCTCAGCAGAAAGATGTGAGACCAGTGCTGTATGAAAGATTCCATATGCCAGAATGGTTTAAAAAGCAGGGTATCCCTGCTGCTGGCTGGCCATAGCAGCATAAGATGATGAAAAATGGAAGTCTTCTTGACTTCGTAATACCACCCGTGCAGATCTTCCATTCAAATTGTTGTAGGAATGATAACCTTTTGATAGGATTAACCTGTTTGCCGGAGGCATCGATGGTAATGCTAAGTTCCAAAGTTTTGGATTGAAGGACTTATCTGCTGCTGCTTTATTGATCAACTAGGTACAAGAAGGGTTACCTGTAGATTTGTCTATACTCTGATTGTTGTTGTAATTTTATTTATATGCAAGTACAGTAGTGTTGCTGAATAAATGTGTCTCTTTCGAAGTTGTACAATTTGGTTGATTATTTGTAGTTTACACATTCCCCAGTGTTAAGTTGACTATGTAATTACCTTTGTATCTTCCTGTTGTCATAAAATTGGTTTTGTAGTTAACCATTTCCAATCTAATGCATCCAAATCCCTGTGTAATCCTTGAACTTACTACATTTGCCCAATTTGGTGTCGACACTTGAAACGTATTATACAGAGGATAAGTGTTGAGTTGATAGTTGAGCCTTAGAAAGAGTAATTTAATTTGTTAATTGCCATCTCGGCCTTTTCTAACCAATGATATGCAAAGATACATATTCATGCCTCTTACAATAATAATTAATTACTTGACATGTCTCTAGATGCTCATAAAATAAAATAATAACAAAATAACAAAAATAGGTGCTGTAAACCTCAATAAACTCCGCCATTTTGACACTGTCAAGATGGTGGCTGGATCATGTATGGCTTGCTAACTCTGGACCACGGGCTGACGTCTTACGAAATTCGCAACACTTGGAAGACTGTAATATGTCTGGCTGAGGCAATGCAAAGCATGGCACGTGGGCGGCGGTAGCTTTGTAAAGTCGACAATTGATTGGATCAAAGAACATATAAACGTTTGGACAATTTGCGCATTTTCCCACAAAGCTTGTGAGTAACAAAACCATCCTAAAGCTTTCATTTCATCTCTATTCGTGAAACTTTCACGAGTCAAACAAAAGGCCAACTTTCCAGTCTGAGAATTGTATCCCTTACGCTGCCCTTTCTTTAAATTTATTGGTTTCTGCAATTGAGTATAGTCTGTCTTTCTTGAAAGTCATACTCATAAAAAGTTCATATCAATCGAGTGTATTATTGCCTTTTTTTCTAAATAATATATAAAAAGTAATGTAGCAACTTCCATGCATATGTGTCACTCTCCTTTTATACTTTACAATCACAACTATGATACTAGCTAGTGTCACTCTCAATTTAAAACTTTTCTCCTGTTATAACTTTTATATGCTTTGCCACCTCCAAATACAATTAATGGTAATGGGAAAATTGGAGGTACAAAGACGATCAAATATGATCGTCTGGCACAATCAAATTGCCAAATCTTACAACTTTTGGAGACCAGCATTTCTATTTGGCTGTAAAGTATGCACGTACGTATGTTCCTCCAATTAAAAAATTTAGAAAGACAACCTAGAATAGAATATATCTTATCCAGTCCACATTGTTCTCATCTTGTTCAACAACTATGATTGCACCCATTAGCTGCTTCGCTGTGCAGTGCACCAATGCTCGTTCAGTTTCTTTTATATATTCGTACCTCCAATTTGACCAATCTTTACCTAAGCACTTGCCAAAATAATTTGGTGGTTCTCTTCGTTTCCAAAATAACATTCCATCTTTTTATAGCGTAACCAACATTGGATATGTTGTTGAGATGGAATTCTGTGCCTAGGATCGCTTACCAAAATGAAACACTACTTTATTCTTCTTGGCTTGAGTGTCAGTTTTGATTCTTTTCATTTTTTAGATACTGTCCACGGTTAGATACGATTCCTTTTCTCGAATGCCAGTAAACCTACAGAATTCAATAGTTTCCACGACCTTTGGAGTATCTATAACGCCTCATCGTTTTGTTTTTGGTCTAAGCACTCAAGGGTTCTTACCTCGAATGAGTGCCCTCTTGTTACTTCCGGTCAGGTATTTTTTCAAGAGAGTTGAAGTCACGCAAATTGTGTTTAATGAAATAGTCTCCATAATTGTGTTTAATGTAATAGTCAGGTATTTTTTAATTTCTTTAATTTTATACCGGTGATTAAACTTTTAAATGTTAAATATTTGATCGTTCTAGTTTAATTATATTTTTAAATCTTATGACTTAAAATAAGAAAAGTATAAGATTTACAGGAGGGGTGGTATGAAAGCAACATAATCTTGAAATGTTACCATGTCTATTTTATTATTACATTACAGGAGGAGTGGTATGAAAGCAACAAAATCTTGAAATGTTACCATCTCTATTTTATTATTACACATTCCCACTCAAAAAAGTCGCAAATTATGTGCCAAAACAATATCCCACATTAATCTTCTTTATCAATGAAAAACACGAGTTGCTTGGACCAATTATATATGGTCAGAAATTGAGACAAACAAACAATAACCAAACCAAGTTGACCCATCAGGTGGCGTAGGTGAAGTGCTCAAGCTCTACCTTAAATTACACCCCAAACTTTGGCTGCGGAGGAAAACCATAATTAAAAGGCAAAAGAGTAACCAATCAATATGGGTTGCTTGGAGTTACAGTTTCCAGGATTTAAGACCAGTAGCTATGAAAAGAAACCCATGGACCGTCTCTTCGGTCAAATTCAAATTCACGTTATTTGACCTTACAAGTTTGCAAGGTTAATTAAACAGTTCTCGAGTACTCCCATTCATTTTCTTATTTTCTAATGGTGGATATGTGCATATATTTTACTACAATAGGATATAATTTTAATGCTAACCTTAGATATAGTTGCCATAATGGCTGGTCTTAGATGTAGAGCCGAGTGAGTTTCCAAATAGAGAAAACAGACCAAACAATTAGACCAGAACAAGCATCATTTCACATAATCACGTCTTTCCTTTCTTCAAAACAATCATCAGTTATGTAATTTTGTTTGTTATCCTATAAGTTAAGTTGGACCAAACGCAGCCTTAACATTACCAGTCTCTTCCTTTCTTGCTCTCTGTAATAACTAATAAGCGTTTACAAGTTCGCTCTTTTCTTTCCGCCGCTAAGATTTTCTGTTCTCTCTACATCAATGAAGCGGAGCTACCTAGGGACCACCATCAATTACGCCGCCGAGCACTGCTCTTTTAGATGAAGAAATCACCTTTTCCCTCCTCCTCTGTTTTCTTCTCTATCATCTGTTTTTTTATCACCTTCCTATCTTTCTCTCATTTCACCCATGCCTTGGGCTCTGGTTCAACTATCGCCGTCGTCTCTGGCTCCGCCACCGTCTGCGGCATCAGGGCGGCGGAGTCCAGCCGGAGTGTCATTTGCCACCGCGGTGGTCGAATGATTTCCGTCCAACCCAACGTCTCCTTCTCCTCAATCTCCGGCGGGGAAAGCTTCTTCTGCGGCGTTCGTGACAGTGGTTATGCTTTCTTATGCTGGGACGCCGTCAACTCCTCTCTTTTCGACCCACAAAGAGTCTATAATAACCGGAGCGTTGTAGTACAAAATCTCGCTGTTGGGGATAATCAAGTTTGCGCCACTTTGAATGACACAAATAGCCTCAATGTTACCGGGGCTGTTATGTGCTGGAGAGGAGACGATGGCGTACGATCGCCGACAGGTGGCGATCAGTTTGAGTCAATCTCATGTGGGTTCGGGTTTTGTTGTGGGGTTTTGATGGACGTTGCAAGAATTCGGTGTTGGGGTAGCAATTCAATTGTTGCAAGTGGGATAGAGTCAGAGTTTAGGAACATGTCAATGTTGAATGTTTGGGTTGGTGGTTCACATGCGTGTGGGGTGAATTCTACAGGTTTTTTGGTTTGCAAAGGTGATAATTTGTCTGGTCAGTTAAATATTCCTTCGAATTATGCGCTGGAATACTCGCAAATGGCTCTTGGAGCGAATCATAGTTGCGCAATCAGACAAATGAATCAGTCTGTCGTGTGTTGGGGAGGGGGTGGACAGTACGAGGTTAATGTGACAGAGGGTGTTTTCTTTGAGTCGATTGTTTCAGGTTCGAACTTCACTTGTGGTTTGACAGCTTCGAATTTTTCTGTAATTTGTTGGGGACCAGGTTGGTCCGGTGAGAGTCGGATTAACTTGCCCGAAACCCTCCCTGGACCGTGTGTTAAATCTTCTTGTACTAAATGTGGTTTATATGCCGATTCTCAGAGACTCTGTGGTGGTTCTGGGAATATTTGCAAGCGTTGCGAGTTGAACGTTACGATTCCTACAACTTTGTCTCCGCCTTCGTCGTCAGTGTTGCCTCGGTCGAGACGATCAAAGACCCTGACAACAGGGCTATTGGTGTTTGCCGTTGTGGGATCAGTAGGTTCATTCGCTGGCATTTGTAGTGTTATATATTGCTTGTGGACTGGAACTTGTTTTGGCAAGAAAAAAGTGCATAATTCAGTTCAACCAACAATCACTAGAGGCGGTTCCAATGGTGGCACTACATCAAACACTAGTATTCTCTCACGATCGTCCACGATAAGGCGTCAGAGCTCACGAGCAATGAGGCGTCAGAGGAGTGGAACCTCGTCAAAGCACGCAGATCGAGCTGAGGAATTCAGTCTCGCAGAGCTTGCTGCTGCTACCAATGGTTTCTCACTCGAGAACAGGATTGGTGGAGGGAGTTTTGGTGTTGTTTATAGAGGTAAATTAGCGGATGGTCGCGAAGTGGCAATCAAAAGAGGTGAAACAGACAGAAAGACCAAGAAATTTCAGGAGAAAGAGAGTGCTTTCGAATCGGAATTGGCATTTCTGTCGAGGCTTCACCACAAACACTTGGTCAGGCTTGTTGGTTATTGCGAAGATGGCGATGAGAGACTCTTAGTATATGAATACATGAAGAATGGTGCTCTTTACGATCATTTACATGATAAGAACAATGTGGAGAAGAGCAGCAGTGTTATAAATTCGTGGAAAATGAGAATCAAGATTGCGTTGGATGCAGCTAGAGGGATCGAGTATCTGCACAATTATGCAGTTCCACCAATAATACACAGAGACATCAAGTCGTCAAACATATTACTGGACACAAATTGGACAGCCAAAGTTTCTGATCTTGGATTGTCCTTGATGGGTCCTGAATCAGAACGGCATTACAGACCGATGAAAGCAGCAGGAACAGTAGGTTACATTGATCCCGAGTATTACGGTCTAAATGTATTGACTGCAAAGAGCGATGTGTACGGTCTTGGTGTGGTATTACTAGAACTTTTGACAGGGAAGAGAGCAATAATCGCGAATGAAGAGAATGGAGGTGCACCAACGAGCATAGTAGATTTTGCAGTTCCTAAGATCATGCTGAATGAATTGGTGAAGATTTTGGACCCAAGAGTTGGTTCCCCGGAGCTTCATGAAACGGAGGCTGTGGAGCTGGTGGCCTACACGGCAATGCACTCCGTGAATTTGGAAGGTAAAGACAGGCCAACAATGACGGATATCGTTGCCAATTTGGAGAGAGCTTTGTCTCTATGTGTCAGTAATGGTAGCCATGGAAGGATCTCCTCCAGTGGTACAATCTCGATGGCTTCAGATTGAATTCTTGAAAATTCTTTATTTTCTTTTCTAATTGAGTACACATTTTTCAGGATGGTGTAAAGAATTAGGAGTTGCCATCCAGTTTCCTTTTGCTTTTGGATTATTTTGGTTAGGTAACAGTGTTGTCACTGACATTGACAAGGAGCTGTCATAGTCTAATGGGAGGATTTTTGAAAACACTAACGCCCGTCAATTTGATGCTTTTTGAACTTTGACCGGAGTAGAGATGTTCAAAAAGGCCGGTTTGGCCTGACTTAAGTTGATTGGATTAGTTGTAGGTTAACAGTCAGGCTTGTGATTTAATTGTTATTTTGAAAACGACGTCAATTTGAAAGTTTTCTTTAAAAAAGAAATGACAAATCGGGCTATGGACCAACCCATCCCGGCTTACCAAGCCACCCATTGACATCTCTAATCTCGAAAATTGTTTAGTTTTCTTTTATATCCATATAACACGTGTTACGTCAGGCACCAAAATAAATGAGGTGGGTTGGGATGGATTGCCTTTGGAATTACAAATGGAAAGTACTCTTCCCGTAGTACTCTTTTCAAATTAAACAAAAGTAATTTGATTTGGTCCGGTCCCCTTAATTATTACTCCCTCTTATTTAAAATAAAAATTATTTTAAAAAGATGTACAGTTAATAAAATATTTGGTATATTTTTATTAATTATATATTGAGGTGACTTGAAAATATAATTTATGTAATCTATATAATTAAGATTTGAGAGAAATTAAAGGATAATTTTAAAAGTCAAATCATAAATATGCATGAAAAGTCGCGAATGATATTTATTTTAAATAATTAAAATCCCTCTAAAACAACACTTATTTTAAATAAAAGGGTGTAAAATTCAAGTTGAGAAACTTTATAATGTGAAAGCAAAAATAGGCACCAACATGGTTGGCCTAGCTTAGGGTGGTACGTTTTATTACTAGGCTTCAAATTGTTATAAAACCGAAACTAAAATTGTAGAGTATTTGAAAAAGAGAAATTTGGGAGAGGAGAATTCTTCTTATAAATTCACACCATCATACCACTCTTACATCAACCTTCTATTTATAGTACATTTCAAATACCTAATACACATGTGACCATCTACCCCATATGTGTAGG
>JANIHZ010000208.1:39812528-39829879 GCA_027478365.1 Erythroxylum rufum | reverse complement strand
TAAATTCAATGTCCTAATACAGCATGAATACACTTTTCAATTCACATTTGTTACATGGTATCATAGTCATAGACACATGTCAAACATATACATTTTTTTTTTCTGTCATCTTTGTTCATCATGTCCAGTTCCTCTTCTTCCACCTCCAACATGTCTGCCAATCTCATCACAATCAATGTTGTTGCCCAAGCTCCACTGAAACTAACATCCACAAACTATTTATCATGGAGGCTACAGTTCCACAATCTCTTTATTGGGTATGATCTCATGGGCTATATTGATGGCACCAAACCTTGCCCACCACCTCTTATCCACATTGCAGATACACCTACATCAAATCCAGAATATCAGTTTTGGATTCGCCAAGATCAACTTATTTTAAATGCAATCATTGGAGCTCTTTCCCCATCCATTATTCCTTTCATGGCCACTGCTACCATATCTAAGGAGGCTTGGGATTCGCTTGCTAAGACCTATGCACAGTCCACTCGTGGCAGGGTTAAACAAGTGAAAACCCAGCTCAAGAAAATTGTCAAAGGTCAGTCTACAATCACAGAATATATGCAGGCAATAAAGACAAAGACAGATCAGCTAGTTGAACTAAAAGCGCCAATGGATATTGAAGACATAACTGACAAAATATTGGAGGGTCTTGATGACATGTACAAAGATGTCAAAATGAATGTCAATGCCCGAGACCATCCTATCTCTTTTGATGAACTGCATGAAAAACTTCTCATTGCTGAATCTGAGCTGACACTAGCTATCCCTAGTCATTATCCTGCAACAGCAAATTATGCTAATCGCAATACTACCAAAAGAAATAATTCGCATCAGCAAACCAACTGGCGCTTACAACATACTCCACCTACTCGTTATTCAGGTACCCAGGAGCAACAAAATCAATCTTATCAATCCAATAATCACATAAACTGGAATACTCATGCTCAAGGATCCCGACCCTACCTTGGAAAATGTCAAATATGTGGTGTTCAGGGTCATTCTGCCAAAAGGTGCCCTACCTTCAAAATTGTGCCTCATGCATCATCATCTACTGTTCCCTCTCCTCCATGGAAGCCTACTGCCAACTATGCTGCTCCTCCTGCACATCCTTCGAATGGTCAACCTTGGCTTTTGGATTCAGGAGCATCCCATCATGTTGCTGCTGACATATCAAATCTGGATAACCCTCAACCCTACACTGGTACAGAGGATGTGATGATTGGTGATGGTACAGGTTTGTCAATTAGCCACATTGGCAATGCTTCACTTTCTTCAGATCATATGCCACTGACTCTTGAGAATGTACTCTGTGTGCCTGAAATGAGAAAGAATCTTATTTCAGTATATCAATTTTGTGTCACCAACAATGTTAAAGTGGAATTCTCTCCTTACTCATTTCTTGTGAAGGATCTTTTGCAGGGAAATACAATTCTTTAGAGAACGCCTAGGAATGGAGTTTATGAGTGGCCACCCTCATCTTCACCACCTCTGGCCCTCTCCATTGCTTCCTCTTCAGTCATTAATTGGCATGCTCAACTTGGTCAACCTGCAAACAACATTGTAACAACTATTTTATCTCACAACAACATTTCATCAGTTTCTAATTCTACCCATTGCAATGCTTGTCCCAGTAATAAAAGTCATAAGTTGCCCTTTTCCAACTCTACTCTTCAATCTACTCAACCACTAGAAATAATCTTTTCTGATGTGTGGATGTCACCAGAGTTGTCCTATGGTGACTTTCGATACTATGTTATATTTGTTAAACACGTCACTAGGTATACTTGGCTTTATCCTCTCAAATAAAAATCTGAAGTCAAAGAAATATTTATTAAATTTAAACTGCTTGTTGAAATTTTTTTTGACAAAACAATCAAAACATTGTTTTCGGACAATGGAGGAGAATATATTGCCCTCACTCAATTTCTAGCAGATCATGGTATTTCATTTAGAACAACTCCACCTCATACACCCGAACATAATGGCATTTTCGAACGCAAACATCTGCATATTGTTGAGACAGGTCTCACATTGTTATCAAATGCATCAATTCCACTTTCCTATTGGCCACATGCCTTTGCTACTGCAGTATATCTAATAAACAGAATGCCCACACCTAAGTTACATATGACCAGCCCCTATTTCTGCCTCTTTAAGTCTCAGCCTAACTACCTTAAGTTGAGAATTTTTGGCTGTTTATGTTATCCTTGGTTAAGACCATACACAACTCACAAGCTAGAACCAAAATCCAAACCATGTGTCTTTCTTGGCTACTCTCCTACACAAAGTTCTTACTACTGCCTAGATCAATCTACTTCTAGAATCTATGCTTCTAGACATGTCAAATTTATTGAAACAGTTTTCCCATTCCGCAATCAAACACAACCACCATCTGACTCACCTAATTACTCTGCAGCTTTATGGCTGCCTCCAACTATCTCACTGCCAGCGTTGACACCTTCCACACCAGCACCACTCCCTCCATCTCCAACAGCTGAACCTGAAAATGGTAATTTCTCACACATTAATCTTTTACCAGATTCTGAGTTACATGAAGATCAACATACTGAATGTGTGCAACCAAGAAATACATTGCACAATACACATACCATGATCACACGAGGAAAGGCCAACATTCGCAAACCCATTCAGAAGTTAAGCTAGACTGCTGAACTCCATCCTCCTACAGAAACTGAACCCAACACAATTACTTAGGCATTGAAAGATGACAAATGGAGAAAAGCTTGCTCAGAAGAATTTGATGCCTTAGTAAGAAATGGTACCTGGAAACTCGTGCCTCCTCATGATGATCAGAACCTAGTTGGTTGCAAATGGGTATTTCGCATCAAAAGAAATGAAGACGGCTCGGTGCATCGTTATAAAGCCAGGTTAGTTGCCAAGGGATTTCATCAAAGACCAGGGATAGACTTCCAAGAAACATTCAGCCCTGTGGTAAAACCAACAACAATAAGAATAATTTTAAGCATTGCACTAACAAATGGATGGTCATTAAAGCAATTGGATGTTAACAATGCTTTCCTACAAGGTCCACTGACCGAAAATGTGTACATGGCACAACCACAAGGCTTCAAAGATGCTGATCGACCAAATTATGTATGTCATCTTCAAAAGGCTATTTATGGCCTCAAACAGGCACCAAGGGCATGGTACCATGCTTTAAAACAATTTCTTCTTAACACAGGGTTTCGAAAATCACAATCAGATGCCTCATTGTTCATTCAGCAGTCACCTAAAGGTACCATTTATCTTGTAGTTTATGTGGATGATATAATTATAACAGGCAGTAATTCACAGCTCATAGACAACTATGTTGCTATTTTGGCAAACAAGTTCTCTATCAAAGATCTGGGCTCTCTACACTATTTCTTGGGCATAGAAGTTATTCCAAATCAGGAGGGTATAATTCTTTCCCAAAGGAAGTATATCCTTGACTTATTACAACATACTAAAATGGCAGAGGCAAAATCAGTCATTACTCCTATGGCAAGTCATCCTATTCTAGCCCTAAACTCTGGAACACAACTAAGTGACCCATCTGAATACAGAAAAATAGTTGGAAGTCTACAGTACCTGCTTTTGACTCGGCCTGATATTGCGTTTGCTGTTAACAAGCTATCTCAGTTCAACCATCGCCCAACATCGGATCATTGGGCTGCTGTCAAACGGCTCCTTCGCTACTTGGTCGGCACCGCTGATGATGGCTTACAGGTCTATTGTCGATCCAGCACTACTCTCCATGCCTTTGCCGATCAAAGTCACTATTCTTCCCTCCATGCGTACTCTGATGCAAATTGGGGAGGCGACAAAACTGATTATCAGTCCACTGGAGCATTCATCATCTACCTAGGTCGAAACCCTATCTCCTGGAGTTCAAGGAAGCAGAAGTCCGTGGCTCGCTCATCCACCGAAGCTGAATACAGATCTGTGGCCAATACAGCTGCTGAATTAAACTGGGTGAGCAATCTTCTCACAGAACTCAAACAAACCCCTTCCCAGTCGCCAGTGATATACTGCGACAATGTTGGGGCAACGCAACTAAGTTCAAATCCAGTGTTTCATTCACGTATGAAACACTTGGCCATCGACTTTCACTTTGTCAGAGAACAAGTCCAAGCCGGCGTTCTTCGCGTATCACATATTTGTTCCGACGATCAGACAGCAGATACCCTAACTAAGCCTCTCCCCAAAACACGATTTCTGGAGCTCAAATTCAAGCTAGGCCTTCGTAGACGACCGCCTGCTTGAGGGGCCGTAATGGAGCCCACAGTCAAGCCCACTTTACACACTAAAATATCTTCTGTAATCTACTCATTAATTCTGTCAACTATGTATATCTGCAACGGTACATATCACTTAAATCTAGGCTCTTACATAGGCACTTACATAGCACAGCCTTTATTATTTATCTGTTTAAATTCAATGTCCTAATACAGCATGAATACACTTTCAATTCAAATTCGTTATAATAAAAGTCTTAACTATTTGGGTCTTTTAGAATGCCATATAAATTTAAAGTTATTCACAAACTAATTTCTTTACACGGTGTAACAAGCCTGATATACACAATATGTACAAATTCATTGAACACTTCACCTATTATATTTAATTGTCCAAATCTTGGAAAATAGTTGTAGGTAAGTATACAATTATGGAGATTTTGAGCTTTCATATACCATATGTTTAATCAATTGAGATTAAGAATGTACAAAAGGAAAAACAATTTAGGCGTGTTTTATTTTGTTTCCAAACAAGTAAAGTTCTGCAATAAGAAGTGTGATGGTGAAAGAAAACGTGCTTAAAACTTTGGCAAATATACAGTGTGTAAAAGTTTCTGTTTTGTACGTATTGAGTGTAGAATTATTTTGGCTCTCTGTGGTTTATGAATAAATAAGTTAAGATTGCCCACTTTTATTATAATTAATAAAAGTACTTTAGGATCACGGATAGAAATTCATCTGATAATGGGTATGTTCAACTCATTAGGCAAAAATTAGATATAAGTTGATTGCTTAACATATATCATAAGGTTTTGAAATAAGATAATGTTTTTTGATCCGTTAGGTCTAGTCAGCTCGTTATTGGTTAACAAGCATGTCAATGAGAAGATTTAGATTTATTAACTATGGTCAATATGTTTTGAATAAATTTACTTCTACATGCATTAACTTTTATTTTTATATAAAGCTATTAATTTAATTTGTAACATTTTTCTTTATTTACTTTTATAGATAAATAGAAGGAAATTCAAGTACTTCTGATGATTCAATCTCTTCAAGATGATCTAGCTTAAACTCATGTTAAATTGGTTCCTAGTATGAATAACCATATTTTTATATTAAAATAACCATATTTTATATTAAAATAAATATTTGAAAGGCAGAGAATCACCAAATTAGACAAACATTTAGTTGAGATCAAAGGTGATATTGAGCCTGATAAGAATGTTATCTATGATGTGAAATGATAGATGAAATTTTTTTAATAGAGTATCAGAATGAGAAAGATAGGAGATAAAGACTAAACTAAGAAATTGGTAGTAAAATTTTATTTTACAGTGGTTAGGATTATAATGGCAATGTTGAAGGTAGTATTTTTACCCAATAAGAAAGAATTGCTATAACTGATGTAAGGAATAGAAGAAGACATATGTCATGTTTTTTGCTCCACAAACAATTCCGAGAGCTCAACCTTTAATTCACAGTACCTTACAATCTAAAGAAGCAGCACATAATGTGAACATAGAAATGGCTAAATAGTGAAATTATATAGGTGTATCATTCAAAGCTACCCAGTCTTATTATTACTAGCCAATAGTAGATGGTATTGCTTCTTATGATCTAGGATATAAAGCTCCTTTAATTGATCACTACAAAGGTAATCTTCTAAACAGCTCTTTTTATGAAATAAAAAGTTATTTGAATAGAAGAAGAATGACTTGGGTAACTTATAGGTGTTCAATCATATGTGATAGTTAACAAATAGAAAGCATGAGCCTATTAAGAATTTTTTGGTTTATTCAGTAAAGAGGACATTATTCTTAAAGTCCATTGATGCATCTAGCCTTACAAGAAATGTTGATGATTTTTTTTGAGATATTTGATAATATTGTTAATGAAGTTAGGCATAAAAACATTGTACAATTCATCATTGACAATGATGTTGTTTAAAAAGAAATTAGGAAGAGGTTGTGAAGCAGGAATATTTCTTTCTATTAGACTCTAGTGCTACAAATTGCATTAGCCTGATTTTGAAAGATATAAGAGATGTTACATATTTTTCTATCATTAATGAAATTGTGCAAAAAGCAATAAAAGTGACTAATTTCATCCATATCGTGCATGTGTTCTAAATTTGGTGAAAATTGATTTCACCAATGGTAAAAATGTGTCACCTTACTATTAGAAGATATCCAACTAATTTCTTGTTACTTTAGTGTTTTGTTTTAAAGAAGAAGGAGCTAAAATAAATTTTTACAAGTGGGTTCAATCTCAATATGCCAAGTCTAGTAATGGGATAAAAATTTCCAAAATTATACTTGAAGATCATGAATTTTGGTACCAATTTCAATTTATCATTCATGTTTGTGAGTCTTTAATAAGAGTACTTTGTCTGGTTGATAGTGATGAAGAGACAACAATATGTTACATTTATAATGCTATAGAGACGGCAAATGAAACAAGTAAGGCTAATTTAAATACTAGACCTTCTTTGTATACACTTTTTTTTTGCAGTCATCAATGAAATTTGGGAAAAATAATTTTATTCTCATTATTTGCTCTTAGGATATTTTTAAATTTTAGTGTCTATTTTAGACTAGATTTTATAAATAAAGTTGAAGTTAATAAGAGAATATTATTAACTATCATAATAATTATTTCTTAAAAGATGACGTAAAATCTCTTTAACTTACGATTGGAGACATATAAGGATGTATCTAGTAATTTTGAAATGTCCATTGCAATTTGTTAAAAAGACAAGCTTTATTGATGTATATATATCTTCACTTTTATTACTTGCTTAAAATTAATCATCACTTTATTTTGCTCATAGAATTACTTTTATTGTCTTACAACTATTTGGTAGAATCAATTCAAAAATGGTATTCTAGAATTAAAAAAATTTGCAATTTAAATTTTAAATTAACGAGTGAGTACAACTAAACGTGAAAAATATAGAACACATTTAAATTCATTCATTTAAAAAATAAACTAGAATAGAATATAAAAAATTTAATGATTTGGGCGAGAAATGTGCGTAATCATCATTGTTAATTTGAATAAAATTTCTTATAATTTATTAATTATTTATAAATATGGGAAAATATAGAAGATATACTACAAGGAACAATATAGAAGATACACAATCGCTTTTTACAAGGCAGAATACTGGCAGTTCGAAGCATCATTACAGAAGCAATTGGTAGCAACGCCAGAACATAGTAACGTGTTATTGCATCACACAGGAATATGGAATGGCACACAATCAGCTTTTAAGGAAAGCAAAAAGAGCTTAACAAATTTGTACATCTCTTCCGTAAGTGGTGGCATGAGACTTCACACAAATTCAAAGCGCATGAGAAGCTTTACGGAATTATACTTCTCCCCCTTTTCGTTGTACAATGGAACTGCTCGAATCCCTCTTCTTAACTCTGAAATAGGCAGGCAGGTTTGACCTCCAAAATCATCCTTTTCAGACATGTCATATTCATGAACTTCAATCCGTAGTAAAGCCAGCTCTGGAACAGTCAATGGAAACTCAAATTCCTCGTTCCAAGCAGGTACCCAATTATCTTCCAGTGTTTTCGTTTTCTTCATTACGGTATCTGCAGGGACCCCAGCAATCCCTACCTGCACATATGAAAACAGAGCTCGGTCAGCAAAGGAGACTGGTTAGTTCTAGGATGATAGACGGGGAAATCAAGATTAAAACTATTCATGTGCATTACAATGATGGAAATTTTTAACTGATTACTTATCGAGCAACGAGGATTCTGCTTACCCTAGTATAAAAATCTGGAGGTGAAAAAGCATCAAAATGCGTGTGGCGGAAATCTGAATACCATCCTTCTCCCATGTATACTTTCACCTATTCAGTAACAAAGTGAATCATCATTTTTTTCCAAAAATAAAAGCATTTAAAAATATACACTCCACCAACAGAACACTCACCTTCAAAGTTGTCTTCACAGAAAAGTTTGAGCTAGGATCAAATATCTCCCCATGCGGACCAGACTCCAGTAGAAAACGTGGTTTCTTTATATAACCACACCCACCGTTTCCTCTAAACATTCCATGCATCAACCAAAGTGACCTCCCATACCCCTAGTCACAAGCTTGATTTTATCATTTTGGAGAGATGAAATTCCATTAAATTGAAAAACATAGTTTCCATGCTTCAAGCATCCATAAAATCCTGTAACTTGATGTTCATCATTAATAATATTATCCAGTTATTGGCCTAAATACACGTACATTAAGTGCCTACCTAGTGTCATTGTTTATTCAAACTATAAAGCAACGTTACACCTGCCTAGAATCCTCAACGCCACACTGGAGAAACCTATAACTGCATAAAGGTTTAAGATCACAACCTGCATGTTGAAAGCCACCATTTGAGCTCCATGTGTCCACCCAATCAGTGGGTTGTAATTAGATGAATATATGCGAGTACCTTTAGGATACACCCTAAGTATGTTCCTCCGTGTGAACCTACAAGTTCCACCAGAGTTTGTAGAGCTTGATTATCTTATCGTCCAAAAAATAATACACGATGTAGCATACCACAAGAATATTATGAAAACAAAGGTAAGTAAACTATAAGTAGACCAGAGAAGGCCTGACAAGAAAGTGAAAATTTGGACTTGAAATGGTCAAGCACAAAACACACAAGTTAAGAATCATTATTTTCAAGAAAAAGCCAAAATATTAGTACTTGAAACAAAGTTCACTTAGCACCTCATACTCTATTTTCCAACAAATAAATGTTAATTTTAATTTTACAACTGTTTACAACTAAAATTGATAAAATAACCACGTCTGTATAACACACAGCAGATTTTGTTGACTTGGAATTCCGAAAAGGGAAAAAAAAACACTTCTAAACTTTACCAAAAGACCACTTATTACCTTTAACTTTTATTTTAGACCAAATAAATCGTCAACTTTTAATTTCTACTAATTTAAACCAATATATGATAAATTACTTTTTGTAATATTTAAAAGATTGATAAGCTTGTATTCTTTTATGAGCATTAGTGGCGTGAATTTGCAGGCTCACAAGGTGGTGTTAAATGGAAGAAATGAAAGGAAAACTGTTGTGGGTGAAACAATGTTGAATTCCAACTTTATGCAGCTAAATGGGTCCAGATATAATTAGGAAATGTCAATGCAAATAATTTGGTCAAATAGTTAGTAAAAAAAATTATAAAAGTTGAAGAGCTTAGGGTAACTGAGAATCTTTATAAGGAAACACTTGTAGCACACTTAAAGTGAGCAGTGGTCTCACATAAGATATTTATTGACTTAATATTATCTGTTAGTACTTTGCTTATGCATGATAATAGCAGCAACTATAAATTTTTTACTAATTGGTTATATACAGTGATTTCTTCATTATTGCCTGGTCAATCCACTATGAAATTATTCTAAATGATTTGAGTTCATGTTTGTGAATTTGATTTTGGTGTTGAAATGTAAAAAATAAAAGGTTCACAAATATGCTTACAAATATTTTTTGGTCGGTTCTATTCAGTTAAAAGAATGTTGTAACCAGTCATCTAATCAACTCCACTTAGTACTCGTTACAAGTGGAAGGAGCTTTATTTGTATAGGATATGACATCTCTAAAAGATGCCTTCAAACTAGACTAAAAGATTAGAGTGCCGTGGAGACTGACTTTAAAAGAATTACTTAATAAATATGTGTTGTATATAGGTTGTGTCTTTTAACTGTGAACGTGCTTGCTCCCAGATTCTAAGTACATTCACTTGATTAGTTGTTTTTGAATCATATCCTGTTAGTAGGATGAAATGGTTAAAGATAGTGATTTTACATCCAAAATTACTGCATTCTAGTGAAAGACCTTTCACATGGAGGGTAAAGATTGTGACAGAAGAAAAGACTGCTTAAACTTTAATTTGTAGTACAAATGAAATATTCCAGCCAAAACTAGATTGATGATAGACTGAGTAGTATGAAACTAATCACAGTTGGTATACACAATTGAATGAATTTGAATATAGTTATACCCAGAACAACTAAAATATAAAATATTACTTGAATCAATCCATATAAAATGTCAAGTTCAAATTAAAATTAGAGACCATTGAAGATAAAGGGGCCAATTGAACATGAATTAATGTCATGAGGATGAAATTGGACTTTGTTTTAAAAGCGAAAGAGGGCGATGACTGACAGACAGTTGCTAGGCATAAGAAAATAAAGGAATAGCAACTATTACCACATCAACATGGTTTCATACAATAGAGACATTAAACATTTGCAATAGTTCAAATATATCATAGAACAAATATTCAAACCTATACCTGATGATTTCCTTTCCATGTGTCGCTATGGCCTTTTCCAGCTGTTGCTCACTTAAGCTAAGACGCCTTACTTTATCAGGATCTACTTTTAAACATTCGTCTAATCCGCCTTTAGGCTTCCCAGCATGAATAGCAATTAGATGTTTATACTCTGGAGCCATTTTTTTACGAGCCTTAGTATCTCCTTCAAAGTCGTCTTTGCCATCATCGTCATCATTATCATCATCATCATCTCCATCCAACTCATTCTGATAAACAAGGATCAGTAATCAACAGAGATAGAAAGGACAAACAGTCAGTTGAAATCCTTATGTGCATCTTAACACACCTTATCATCATCTATCATGTTGCTTTTAAAGCCGGAGACTTCTCTTCCCCAAGCTTTTACTTCACTTGCATCTGTTCCACTCTGTGAGTCCTCTTTCTCCTTAAACTCCTTTGCCTCAAGGTATTCTTTGGGAGGCTTGGTTGATATGATTACACGTCTCTTCAGTGATTCTGGGGAAGGGAATTCCTTTAAGCATTCTGAGCCAGGAGCAAAGAGGATGTCTCCAAATGTTTGACTAATCATCTAGGAAGTATTGAAAAGTTCTCAATCATTAGACTGTTGAAGCTTCGTAGCCTGCATAACATGATAGACTCACCTCAGCCACTTTTGCCTGAAGATCTGGAGTAAGGTGGTCTTCTAGAGTTATAACAACAGGATACTCAGATGCAACAAAGGCATAATCCTTAATAGACCTCAGACATTTGATGAGTGCCACGGGAGTTGTCAGTGTCCTGCATAAAGGAAAAAGTTCCAAACTCAACTGGCAATTACTGAAATGCTGGTATCTTAATTGCTCATATTATGGAGCATAAATATTCAAGAAATTAAACGAACTTAAATTCCAATTCATCTTGATTTGCAAAAAACTTGATCAATAACTTCCAAAATTTCTGTGACTACAAACAGCAGCACATTCACAATAAATTTATGAGAAAATACCCAAAATGAGATGCAGAACAATGTGGCAGAATTATCACTGTCAAAACAAGAGACAAGCAGTCTACTTCTACTAAACTGCTATTATTGAGTGATCATTACATTTCATCTCTATATATAGGCAGTATACCTCCCATGAAGAACATCGACATTATCCTTACTGGAATTAGGCCATATATCCAGTTCGATGACTCGAACACCTTTCTTCAATGCATTGATGATGGGGACATCACTGCAGTCACTACTCAGCTGATTCCCCGTCAGATAGGAATTGTGGCCAGTAAATATGTAATAATGAGATAACGGAGCAGTCATATCATGGTGAACCTAAAATCAAAGACATGCCAAGCAAAATGTTTTTGAAATCTATGAAGTGAAACAGAACAACAATCCTACATGCAACAAATGAACTATGAAAATGAAGCCATATAAGTTCCAGTCTCCTAATCATTTCTTGAACTGGTATATATTTTTCCAGAAAGAGTAAGCAACACATGCTACTAGACCATATCTTGGTTTCAATATACACCAAATAATCAGCAGTTAGAGAAGCAAAAATTTCAAGTTGAATAAGGTCGAGTTCACCAAGTTAATAACATAATTGATAATTCCAAAACGAGGCATCACAGAGAAACTATTTTCACTTAAAAGAGCATTACTAAACTAGAGTGTGCCCAAAACCAATAGATTGATCTGGGAAGTAAGGACTTGAAACATCCAAATCTGAGATCTTGCCTAGCATAGATGTACCATCTTAACTGTTAAAATTAACAACAACAAAAAAAAAACCCCAAGACAAGGCAAACCCAATCCAAGTTAAGTGAGAAAACAACACAAATCTCCTCCTTATTAACAAAGAAAGAGTCGAAAAGAAGAAAGAAATTAAATACCCCAAGTTTAGGGTCAAGAGGAGGATTAACGTCGCCGAAGAGGTACTTAAAGAAAGCCTCGAGATTGAGACCTTTGCGGTGGAAAAGGTTCAAATGCTTGAGCTCGTGGAGGCTATCGAAGATAGCTTGAGCGTCGTGAAGAGTAGCATTCTCTTGGCGCTGGATCTCAATCAAGAACCTGTGGAGATGATCAACGGTCATGAGGCCATTCTCGGAGTACTCTCCGAACAACTGCTTGATGTCCTCCGGCGCCTCCGACACCGTCAGCTTGAACCTCCGGCGGAAACAGAAGCACACTCTGTAGGTTTGTTTGGACATTGGGATTGGTGAGACTTTGTTTGCGTTATCTAGTTCAAGTTTTATAGAGAGCGAATATGTGGCGCTGTATGTTGTGATTTGTAAGGGAAGAATGACAGAGTGTTAATAGTGGCGGAAGGCGGCCGGAGAGAGACGTGATAATTCCAGAGGAATTGGTAGAGTCTGGCGGGGCCCAGCATCTGTGCTTTCATATTTAAATAAATAGAAAGTACAGCTGTGGGTTGGGTTAGGTGACTTTAGTAAAGAGGTTGTTAAAATACCAAGCCTAGGATTGAAGTAAGAATACGAAGAAGATCCTAAAAATAAGGAGTAACGATAACACCTTAGTTTCTATTTTATAACAAATTAGTACACGTCAAGAGTCTTAGACTTCGTCGGTCAGTTCAGCTACTATGCAATATGCAGTGTTGTCGGCTAGGCTATGGCTGTGCCTACTGACTAGACATTTTAAGTTCTATCTCCTTTGATTTTCTCCACCTGTACTTTGGATAAGATTTTTTGTTTGTGTGAACTTAATCCGTAATTTTGTGGTTTCCGAATCCAGGGGACCCCTTACGTTGACGATTAAGGTGGAACCCGTGAACACACAAAAAAAAAAAAAAAGGCAAACATGACATGTTTGACACTTAAAAACGAACATATTTGCTGTAACAGCTGTGATGTCTGTGTTAAAGTTGCAAATCAATTTCATTTCGTACATACAATACAAGCAGAAGACAATTGTGATGTCTTCGTCCATAAACCAAAGCAATTGATTGAAAGTTGCTCCAATCATTTCGGATACGCAAGAAGACAATTCAAGCCTACCTTGTTAAAGCTAAAACATCAACGCTGATTTTAACAGTGTAAAAGTAAAACGCTTTGCTTGCTATAACACCATGCATTTGTTGGCGTATATAAACCAGACAACATGATGGAACAAGAACAGAAAGGCAGAAGGAAAGGAAAAATGAGAAGAACGAGGAGCTTCAGGGAATTATAATCGTGGTAGAGTGAAACAGTGTACCTGGAATCCCTCTTTTTTAACTCCAAAATGGAAATTCAAATTCCTCCTTCCAAGGTCTTCGTTTTTCCTCATTATGGATGATAAAAAATCGCAGTCATCCTGGTAGTTAATGATTCGTGTGCTTTGAAATCATCCCCAAAAAAATCGTTTCCTCACTAAAATATCGTATACATTATTTTTTAAAACAAATTTTAATAATTGTTTTTAATCATGTCTGACCAAGGATGCGAATCTCAAAAAAATGGTACAAATTTTAGCAAAGATTGGTATCTAGTTGATTGTTGGTGTTATTGATCCAAAACTTGGACTCTACCATTTATCAACATTATTATCTCAATAAACGTTTTACCATTATTATGCAAATTATGGCCCTTAACACTATTAACGCTCCCTTTTGCTTTAATATCTCTTAATTCCTCATGTCAACGTATGAAATTGTTTATGCTATATAAACCTCTCACACGTCTGCTTCTTCTCGACTTCCATGGCGCATTTTCTCATTTTCTCCAAAGGACACACACATCTCCTTCCACAAAAAGGCATCTTTACCTTAACTATTTTGCTTTTGTTTGCTCTATTACTATTTCTCGGGGACAGATCCTACTTTACCTTTTGGAGTGCACCGAAACTAGTGGAGGAGACGTTAACCATCCCATTGTCCTGTCGCATTGTAGAGGGAGAATTTTTGACTTAGGGTATTAATTTTCACAACACCTTGCATTATCAGATAAATTGTTCCAATTTAATTATTTATGATATTTTCACTAACAATCTAAGTCATAAATTTTGTTGTATTCTAGCTACTGTATTTTAGGAATTGCTATTGTTTGTTGGAAATTTTTACGTTCTTACTGCTGTATGTTTATTTTGGTATAAGTTGTAATATTGTTCTCTTCGTATTGTATATTTATTTCGATGTAAGTCATCTCTATTTTTGAATTGAATATTTCATCTGGGAATGAAACTAACATAAATTCTGCTTTTATTGTTCCCCACATAGGTACTGTTCCTCTCACCATAGTGCTGAAAATTATACCTGACCTTATTAGATTAAAGATTCTAGATCGGAGAAATTTTAAACGATGGTTTGAGAAAATTTTATTTTACTTCCAGTAATACGAAATTGATTATGTACTGTTTCAAGATATTCCTAATGACAATATCGACCCTAAGACAACTAAGGATAAACCGTACCGTTAGGAGAGTGTTGCTTAACCATATGATCAGCCCATTATTTAATATCTCTTGTAAATACAAAAATGCCAAGGAAATTTGGGATGCTTTAGAAGTTAAATATGGAATTGATGATGCAGGTACAAAGAAATATGTAGTTGCAAGGTGGTTAAAGTTTACTGTTATTGGTGATAAGCCCATTATGGACCAATTACATGAGTATGAGAACCTAGTTGCTTAAATCCTTGCTAAGGGTATGAACATATGTGAATTGTTTCAAGCTAATGCCCTTATTGACAAACTACTGACCTCATGGAATGAGTATAAAAACCAATTGAGGCATAAGAAGAAGGACATGAAGCTACATGAATTGATCGGGCATATAAAGATTGAGGATGTTAACCGTACACAAGATAAGGCCAAATCACTCATCCTTGTCCTACTGTTAAAGCTAACGTTATTGAACATAAAAATGTAGGGAAATCCAATAAGAATGGTGGACACAACAGGTCTTTCAACAACAACAAGCATGGTCAGTTCAAACACAAAAGGATTGATGGCAACTATTGGCGGTGCCACAAGCCAGGCCATTATGCTGCTCTTTGCCAAGCTAGAATCAATCATGAGAAGAAGGGATAAGGACAAAAACTAGGACAGTCCGGGTAAGAAAACCAGAAGGGATACCAATGAGGATACCAAAAGAATTTTGGTAAGCCTCAAACCAATGTGGTCGAAGCTGCTAGTGGTGATGACGAGGAGATCATCACTGCTATCGTGTTTGAAGTCAACCTTGCTGGAAACTTGGTTGAGTGGATCGTTGACACAGGAGCCACGTGCCACATTTGCACCAACATGGACCTGTTTAAAGAGTTGAATGATGTTGTTGATAGTGAATTCGTGTACATGGGCAACTCCAGCAAAGTTCCTGTCCAAAGAGTTGGGAAGGTTACTCTCCAACTCACTTCTAGAAAAGTTATGGCTTTAGAAAATGTTTTATTTGTTCCTGATGTTCGTAGAAACTTGATTTCCAGAGCATTACTTAATAAGGCTGGTGTTAAAGTTACTTTTGATTCTGATAAGCTAGTTCTTACTAAAAATGGGAACTTTATTGGTAAAGGGTTTTGTAATGGAGGCATATTTGTACTTGACGTTTGTTTCTGATGTTTGTAGAAACTTGATTTCTAGAGCATTACTTAATAAGGCTGGTGTTAAAGTTACTTTTGATTATGATAAGCTAGTTCTTACTAAAAATGGGAACTTTATTGGTAAAGAGTTTTGTAATGGGGGCTTATTTGTACTTGATCTTGAAATGAATGTATTTACTTCTTTTGCTTATATTGTTGAGTCTCTAGACCTATGACACTCTATATTTGGGCATGTGAATGTGAGGCCATTTAAGAGGATGCAAAGTTTAAACTTGTTGCCTAACTAGATCACTAATGAAATGAAAAAATGTCAAATTTGTGTTGAGGCTAAACACTCTAAGAAACCTTTTAAGTCAGTGACCGAGAGAGAGTCACAATTGTTAGATTTGGTGGAACAGATTTGGGTGATTTTAAAAATTCTGTGAGTAAAGGAGGAATGAGTTATTATATTACTTTTATGGATGATTGTTTTTGATTTACTAAGGTTTACTTATTGAAAAATAAAAGAGATGCTGAGGAAATGTTTATGAAATATAAAGCTAAGGTTGAAAGCCAATTAGAAAGGAAAATTAAGAGATTAAGGTATGATCGAGGTGGTGAGTATAGTACTGATTTTCTTGCTGATTATTGTGAAAAAGTTGGGATTATTCATTATTTTTCAGTATCTTATACACCTTAACAAAATAGAATAGCCAAGAGGAAAAAATGAACACTTAAGGATATGTGAATGCAATATTGATTTCCTCGGGCTTACCTGACTTTATGTGGAGGGAATTTATTCTTTCAGCTTGTTATGCTCTAAACAAAGTCCCTTATAAGAAACTAGATCAAACCCCTTATGAAATTTGGAAAGGTTATCCACCTAACTTGCATTTTTTTAAAGTGTGGGGGTGTCTTGCTAAGGTTGCTCTACCTTAACATAAGAGAAAGAAAATTGAGCCTAAGATCATTGATTCAATATTTGTGGGATATGTGTTGGACCCCGTTACCGGAGCTCAACTCTTCGGAAATGAATCATACCTTACTTGTTCTAAATCATACCTGAATTCAATTTCTTGCCTCAATTCATCTGATTCTTCATAGCTTTCTTTTCCATAATTCACTTATTAATAAAATTGCCACAATTTATTACGAAGTTCATCAAATCAACTCAAAACATTCATACACAACTCCAAATATCATTTGCATCATAAGATAAGCGTCCTGTACAAACTAAAATGACATGTCCAACCCCAATACGTCAATGCCTTACTTCCCAGAATACAAG
>JANIHZ010000208.1:39680355-39692077 GCA_027478365.1 Erythroxylum rufum | reverse complement strand
ACTATTCATATGGTCAAGCACTATTTATTTGGTCATTTTCAGATTTGTATAAAGATGAATGTCCAAGAATGGAAATCCTGTGTTCTTGTTTGAATCAGTTCAAATAAACATGAAAGAAGTGAAAAGGAATGAATCAGATGAATAAGAAAAAAAAAATTTGTACTGGATTTGGAACGTCTTAAGGTTTTCAGCTTACGAATTGGATTTTCAATTTTGGGCCCTAAGCTTGGAGTTTCTAATTCGGTATAAGTAGAAAGGTATCGGATTAAGTAGTTGGGTTCCGAAACCGGGATCCAACAGTGTTGGGCTCCATTTTCGAAACCCAACCACTTACTCCAATAATCAAAAATTCACATACTTTTAAATCGTTGGAAGGATAGAAATCAACCGGTCAAAATTCTCACAAATCAATACCGAATTTATCCCAACTTCAAATCTCAATTCATATGATTCTTCATATCTTTTTTTTCTTTTTATTTCACTTATTAATATTTTTCATAAAAATCTCCTACACATATATATACCAACAATTCATATACATACTTCATCAACTTAAACGGAAAACTTCTTCCGATACATTACATTTAAACTCAACCCATACCATTCATACACAAATCCATAATTCATTTACAACATAAGATAAATGTTCACAAACCATAATGGCATTCCAAGCCATATTACAACATCAATGTCAAATATTTGAATACAAAAGACACAAAACCCCAAAATTCTCAACATGTGCATAACCAAATAAAAGCCTTTACTTTCTTTCCTCCGACCTCGTTCTCATCACCTGGAGATGGGAATGAAAGGGGGGTGAGCTTTAAGCTCGTGGGTAACATGCTTATAACGAAGAATAAGCAAAATTGTTAAAATGTTCATTTGTTATTTAAAAATCATAACGAATTCATAAAATGCTTCGTTTTCAAATTCTCAATCAAATTCGTAATTCTAACTCAAAGTTCATAGTTAAAAATACCATCACATCAACACAACATATCCATTTAACCATCAATATAGAAAACTTAATTTATGCAACATACTTGACAATTCAAAGATGCAATGCACAACCAAATGGCCCGAGAGTTCCGTGGAACAAAACGAATAAACCGAAGTTTAAACCGTGAACAAAACGAGTCCGATTTTCGGATCTCGTGGGCCACAAGCGGGCAGTCGGGAAAAGGTTATACGTCGACGTGCACGTGACTAACGAAACGTTCCTCTCTCGCCCAAACAAAACACATAATCATACTTAAACCAATTTATCGAATGCTCATACTTTATGGCTTTTCTATCTTTTCATTCATACAAAATGCCATGACATGTTTCAATGGCATAACTTGATCATTATTCATAAATCACAATGCATTTCAATAATCACAATAATTCATTATGATTATGAGATATGGCAAATAGAAGTGAAAACAACTTTCCTTAATAGAAACCGAATTGAGGAAGTGTATATGACACAACTTAATGGTTTCATGTCCGTGAATGGAGAAAAGGTATGCAAGTTTCAAAAATTCATTTATGGATTAAAACAAGCATATAGGAGTTGGAATATCCGATTTGATGAGACAATCAAAGAGTTTGGTTTCTCACAAAATCTAGATGAGTCGTGTGTGTATAAGAAGGTTAGTGGGAGTGCAATCATATTCCTTATACTATATGCATATGACGTATTGCTAATAGGAAGCGATGTCTCATCTTTGCAATCAGTTAAAATTTGGTTAGCTAAGAACTTCTCTATGAAAGACCTTAGAGAAGCAACTTATATTTTGGGAATAAGGATCTATAGAGATAGATCTAAGAGGTTGCTTCATCTTTCTCAGTCTACATATATAGACAAGATGCTAAAGAGGTTTAGCATAGACCAGTCCAAGACAAGTTATCTTCCTATGGTACATGGGATTACACTCTCTAAATCTATGTGTCTAAAGACACAAGATGAGAGGACTCGTATGAGTTTGATTCCTTATGCTTCAGCTATAGAATCAATCATGTATGCTATATTATGTACAAGACCCGATGTATTGTATGCTCTAACTATTACGAGCAGTTACCAGTTGGACGCTGGTGAGGGTCATTAGGTGGTTGTCAAGAATATCCTTAAGTACTTGAGAAAAACTAAGGATGTATTCTTGGTATATGGAGAAGGTAATCTTGTGGTAAGCAGGTATATTGATGCCAGTTTCCAATCCGATAGGGATGACTCCTGATCCCAGTCTAGATATGTATTCACACTGAATGGTGGTGCAGTCAGTTGGAAAAGTTACCAATAAGAGATGACTACAGATTTGGCGACAGAGGTAGAGTACATTGCAGCTTCAGAAGCGGCAAAGGAAGCGGTTTGGATCAAGAATTTCATCATGGAACTTAGTGTGGTTCTGAGCATCCCTGATCTAGTGCAGTTGTATTATGATACCAACGGAGCTATAGCGTAGATGAAGGAACTGAGGTGTCATCAAAAGTCCAAACATGTACTCAGGTGTTACCATTTGATTAGAGAGATCATTGGTAGAAATGATGTCAAGATAGAGAGCGTTCCCATCGATCAAAATATAGCTAATCTGTTGACTAAGCCTATTTCCCAAAAGGTATTAGATATCAAGTAGAGAAAGAAACAGATTGCTGTATTCTCTATTTCCCAAAAGGTATTAGATATCAAGTAGATTGTTGTATTCGCACTGATCCCAAAAGTAGAGAAAGAAACACCACACCCTCAATACTCGCCTTTTGAGCAGCTGAAGAAAACTAAGTCCAATACCATAATACATAAACTCTCCAGCAACCATGAGAAAGCCACACAATGACCAGCAGCAAAACCACAACAAACAACAAACCAATACTACATCCCCAGCCAGCAAACCCTAACCAAAGAAGCACAACCAACTAGCATGACCCCCGAGGAAAGGGAAACACCACCTAGTAGCTTGCTCAATACCAATAGGAGGGAATTATATCCCCCTCCTCCTCAGTATCCTAGAGTTGACCCTGAACCTGCATTATTAGCAATATGAATAATAAGAGAATCGAAGACATATATAATTACCTTACCTCAGTGTTTAGGCGGAGCTGCTCCATAGCTTATAAGATCACTTGTGAAGTAAACCTCCCTATATTCGAGGCTTCATCATGAAAGGTGTGAAGGTTATACACAGTAACAAACAGGACAATGCAAAAGATATGAAAGTCACTATTTGAAACCGGGGAATACTGGTTAAACCATTGTAATATTGAATGGAGGTTAGGAAAATTTAAACTGGGAAGCTGGAAGTGGTGGAGAGTATTGGCCCAAATTGATCGAGAGAAAGCATAATGAAAGAAAATATGGTCAATAGTCTCGGAATCCATAACACATAAGGAACAACAGTTGGGGGTGTAGAGAAGCTGGAGCTTATCCATAGTCTACAATTTGTTCAAGAAAGCCAACCATAATATAAAGTAACATTGAGGACTATTCCCTTTATGCCAAACTAATGGATAATAAGGCACCATCGGACGGGTTGGTCTTAAGTGGTTATAAGCTGAATCATTTATATACTGCTTGGAAGAGCTGGCTAGCCATTCTAGGTTATCCTCACTGGAAGGATCTGGGTTATAAGGAATGGGAGATAGTGAACGAATAGGCTCCATATTTACATGATGCCACCTCCATTCATCGTGCCAAATAACATCTAAAACTCTGGCATTTATGGGGAGATCTAACCTATTAATCAACCGCGGAGTCGATTGAGCCAACAGGATTCCGCTCGGATGCCAAGGATCCTGCCAAAGATAAGTAGAAATACCGTTCCCAATTTTAAATTGAAATTGGTCCCCAAGTTGATCTCTAATAGACAAAATCTTCCGCCAACTCCAAGAATGACTATTATTAGGAGAAATAGACCAAAAATTTTTCCTACACAAAATAATAGTGTGAACCCACTTGACCCACAATGCTTCCCTATCAGTAAAAAGAAACCAAATTCTTTTCCTAAGTAACACTTTATTCTAGCTAGGGAAATGTTTAAAACCTAGACCACCCTCTTTTTTAGGCCTACAAACATCATTCCAATTAACACTAGCTGCAGCTCTCTTCTTGACCGCACTCGACCACAAGAAATTCCTAAGCTTTTTGTCAATTTCCTTAAGGATAAAGGAAGGGAGAATGAAGATACTAGCCTGGTAAACCTGAAAGGAAGACAAGATCGAAATCACTAATTGGACTCTACCTGCACAAGAAAGATGTTTGTGGGTCCAGTTATTGACTTTGCAATCAATTTTATCTAGCAAACGAATACACTCCCTCTTAGACCACCCCGATATAAAGGGTAGTCCTAGATATCGAATGGGAAGGCCTCCTAGTTTAAGCCCAGACATACTTTCAAGTTGAGGAACCAAGAAGCTCAACTCCGGGGAAACAAAAAACTGACTCTTATGCACATTCATTACCACACCAGAAACTCGAGAAAAAGCCCCTAAACAATCTAGAAGAATTTGTATTGAGACCAAATCTCCATGACAAAACAATAATAGATCATCCGCGAATAAGAGATGAGGGAGCTTAAGGGCTTGACAATGCTAATGATACTGAAAGGTGGGACTACCCCTAATGGAGACATTTAAACTTCTAGTGAAGTCCTCCATACAAATGATGAAGAGAAGAGGAGAGAGGGGGTGTCCTTGTCTCAACACTGATTTCCCTAGGAAGAAATTTATGGGGGCTCCATTAATAAGGATTTCATAGGCTGGACAAGTAATACACTCCTTAATCCAATGAGTAAACTGGGAAGGGCACCCAATAGCTTCTAACACATTCTGAAAGAACTCCCAATGTATAGAATCATATGCTTTTTGTAGGTCCACTTTAAAAGCACATCTCTTATGATTATTGGCCAGATGGTAATGTTTAAAAATTTCCTGAGCCAATAATATGTTATCCCCTATTTGTCGATTTTTAATGAAAGCACTCTGATTAGAGCGAATAAAACTAGGGAGGATCTCCTTAAGCCTATTAACCAAAATTTTAGCGATCACCTTGTAAATAAAGTTACAGCAAGAGATAGGTCTATAGTCCTCTACTGTGGAGGGATTTGCTTTTTTGGGCACCAAGGTAATGAAAGTTGAGTTAATCTCTTTGAGGAGACTCCCATGAAGGAAAAAAATCTCTAATAGCCCTAGTAACATCCTCCCTAATAATATGCCAGGTATGATTAAAGAACACCCCATTAAAGCCATCTAGCCCCGAAGCTTTATTCGGGTTAAAGGATTTGATCACATCCCTATTCTCCTGATTGGAGATGTCTGCAGTGAGAGAGCTGGTAAGAGAATCATGGAGCCCATGAGGGAATAACTTATCCAAAAAATCTTTGGTAGAAGGGAGGTCCTTACGGGACCCAATCACACTTTGAAAGTAGCCTAAGAAATGGTTTTGAATGTCATCAACAGCTACAAGTCTAGTCCCATTCTCACCTATAATCGTGTGAACGGTAATTCGATTCCGATTAGCTAAAATGGAATTATGGAACACTTTTTGATCCCCCTCCCTAAGCCATTTAACACGAGAAGACTGCTTTAGAAAAGACTCCTGATCAGCTAAGGCTCCTAGCAAGTTATTAATGGCCTCAGTTTCCTGAGCAGCCAACACTGAGCTATTGGGCAAATTACGCTTTTGATCTTGGTTGGAATTAAGGTCAGATTGACACTTTGCTACTCTCAGATGGACATCTCCCACTTACCTAGCATTTAGAGATTTGAGGGCTGACCTCACTAATTTAAGCTTAGAGACAACACAAAACATTGGGTTATCATAGATCTGGGAACTCCACTTCTCTTCCACTATTTGGAGGAAAGACGGTTGAGACACTAAGAAATTTGAAAACCTAAAGGGGGAAGTTCTAGGCAGTTTAGAGATGGAGACCCTGACCAAAATGGAGGAATGGTCCGAAATATTAGAGTTGTGAATTATCCCAAAGGAGTTAGGGAACCTCGAAAGCCAGGCACCATTAACTAGAGCTCTATCAAGCTTTCGAGCCACAAAAAGCTCTCCACATTGCTTGTTAGTCCAAGTAAATCTTAGACCACTAGACTGTAGCTCAAACAGCTCACATTGGTCGACACAATGCCTAAAATCATACATGCTATTAAGAGTCATTGGACTGAGAGGATTAGCCTCATTAGGGAAAAGAACCGAATTAAAATCGCCCACAATCAACCATGGATGAGAACCTATAGAAGTTTGGAGATTGGACAAAGTGGACCAAAGACACTTCCTATGGTTAAAATTGTTGGACCCATACACACAAGTGACAAAGAAACCAGCATTACTATTGACTGGAGTAACCTCTAAATGGATGAACTGATCAGAAAACAACAGAGGAACACACACAAGCCTATCTGGATTCCAAGAGACTACTAGCCTAGCATTAGAACTTTGCTCTATATTACTAGTAAACCGCCAAGAAGGGAACAAAGAAGAACAGACATTATTCGAGAATTGCACATGCCTAATCCTAGTCTCAATCAAACAGACAAAAGCCATAGACATTTGCTTCAAAGCAGCAGACACACCTAACTGCTTCCTAGCATTATACAGACCCCTAACATTCCAAAAACCAAAATCCATTCTAACAGCTAACACAACAGAACAAAACCACTACTTCATTTTTCACCTAGTTTTCCTATTAGTACGACCTATAATAGCCCCCTCAGCCCCCTCCAAATGCCCTGGACTATGATTGTCCAACTTAAGACCCAATTCAGATTTAGAAGGGGATATAGCATTACTTACTTGTCTCTGTAGCAGGGGACCTGCATCTTTAAGGATCCCACTGACTTCATCAACCTGCTGCTGATCTTTCAGAGCCATGGAAATATCTAAAGAAAGACACCCCTTCGCCTCATATGTGACCTGTGCACCTAATTTGGCAAGCTAGAGGGGCCCCAAGGCCTGACTAGATACATTTGGAAGCTCCACTGCAAGCCCCTCCATATTACATTGTCCCTCAGACCCATCTCTATTGACTACCGGTTCCTGCACTAGGACACTAGAAACGGCAGGTTCCTTTCCCAACAATTCCTGCTGAAGTCCAGTTTCAAATACTCTCCCAATAGGAGCCCAGGTTTTCTTCTGAACCATAGTATCCGACATCCATTCATATTCCACATCAATCTCCTTGAAAGCAAGCTTCCCATCTTCAGTGTAAGTACCTAATTGAAATGATAGAGGCCAAGACTTGCCCAACTCTAATTCAACATACATCCAAGCATATAGGATTCGAGACATCTATGCAGTAGGAGTGTCCATTAAGAGAGGCTTACCCACTGCACTCGTAATCCTACCAAGCCCCTCCGTAGTCCAGTACTCCACTGGGACATTGTAGAACTTAACCCAAACTGGAGCAGCCCTGATATCCTCAAGCTCTCCACCATTCAGACTCCACTTCCGAAGGAAGAGAGGCTTACCTTGAATGTGCTAGGGCCCCTTCTCCAAGACCTGCTACATCCCTTCCACAGAATCAAACCGGAATAAAAAGTTGCTAGCACCAGTAATCAACACTTTCGACAGACCAAACGCTGCCGAAGACTTGGTTAGAGCCCGTTGCACTACTAGAAAAGGAGGCCTTTTCCCAAAGAAAAACCCAAGCAAAGTATGATGCAATTGACTAGCACCGTGTTTTGCTAGTTCCAGAGGGGGAATGACCCTAATCTTATCATTGTGGATAATCGGAGGATAATAAGTTAACATTGTTGACAGCGATTCAGAAGCTGCATTCTCCGCCACCACAGATTTTCAGGTTTTAGGGGTACCAGACGGGGGCTTCGAAGGCAGAGGGATAGTCACCGGAGAGGCATCTTTCAAGGGAGGGAAAGCTGAAGGGAGATTAGGGTCAGAATTTTGGTAAGAGGAATTAAGGATTTGGACCGTAGGCAAAGGGGGAAACTGGCCAGAGGAAAGTCGCGAAGGAGAAATGGCGGTTAGGGGGAGTCGGGGAGGAGTGGAAGAGGAAGATGAAGCCATGAAAACAAGAGCACACGCTAGAGATCTACGAAGCTATAGAGCTTGCCGCCGACGCTCGACACTCTCGACACTCATATTGCCGTTGCTTATTTTTATACCCTTGAACTATTTTCGAAACTAGCTCATCTCAACTACCTTAGTCACACAAATGTCCAGCTTCTAGTAGTATCCACAAAACAAGTTGAAACAACATAATTATTACAAAGAGGAGAAAGCAAGGAGTACTAACTCTATTAGAGCTTAAGCCTATTTATTATAGATTTTGGATATTTTAATAATTTAATTAAAATTAAATTCTACTTTCAATTAAAATTTAATTTGAATTACAAATAATTCTAATTAAATACCAATTATGCCCAAATAAGTTCTAATATCTAATATTGATCATTATTTATTAAATATCTCATATTTAATCATAAAGTTTCTTAAACATTACAATCAAGTCTGACTTGATTAAAATATCTTTGTTATCTTCAATCCATTATGTATGACCCATTAGGTTCGCAAATATTTTGACAATGAATACAAATTACTACCTTAAATCATATTTAGGATTATATAAATTAAACTCTTTTAATTTATCTTTAAATCTATAATTAAACAATTTATATCTATAAATCAACATTAGTGTCTAGCAATACATTATGATACCCAAATATTTAGGAATGTCAAAGTAGTTTTAGCTAATCTTTATGTGCTTGATTTTTCTGTATTATTTAATTATTTCATTATACAATGTTCTGATTAGACATAGAGCATTGAATTAATATCTACTTGCTTTTAAGTCCAATCAATTGGTTCTCAACCATTAGCTATTCTTTTATTTAATGAAATTTGAAAACTATTTTATAAAGCATCATTCCACCTTAGTTGATGATTTTTAAGATTAATACTAATAGAGAATAACAGAATATTCTCTCCAATTACTTTAGAATTATAAATCATATCTTGACCACTCAACTACCTTCATATAGTTCATGTCACATCTAATAACTGCCGATTGAGTTATCCTTAACTAGAACAAGTAGCAAGTAGTATCAAAATATAGCAATCCCTATACAAGATAATTTTTGAGATCTTAAGTCAAAGTATTACTTATACAATTATCACAATGAGAATTTCCACATACATAAAAGTAATGTTCCAAATGGATTTCTCATATAGGATCAGTTCAATCTATAACAAATACCCACATATTTATTTTAAGTATTTCCATACTTTAGCTTATGAAATCGACTACTTCCTTTATAATAAAAAATATAATGTATGCTAATATTTTATGTTCCATTAATGTCAAGTCTTAATAGAATAATGACTATAAACAATTTAGGAATAATACATAAATGCGGTATAAATCTCATAAAAATAATATTATAATAATTTTATTTGTAATATATAATTATCTCATGGACTTTATCATATACTTCTAAATATGTACAAGATGAAGAATGTCTTTAAATTATTTTGTCACTAAATTACAACCAATCTATTGACTGTACAACCTAAACCAACAACAATATCTTTCAAGAATTAGAACTCGGCTCCACGGAAACTTTAAATTCAAGAAGAGGAGTTCTTCACCTACTATGGGTTACCTTGTCGTTGAGATGATGGTGCATATCTATTAATTACGTACGGAAACTAGGCCTCGAAAATGCTAGAATAAGATTTCCAATACATTTCAATATTTTTGTTAGTTTTGGGGCAATCAATTAAACTATAATTAAACTCTTTCACGGTGATCTCGGCATTGTTGAAGCCATCACAGTCATAATCTTTCATATAACCGAAGTTCAGAATTCAAATCCATCTTATTGGGATTGGATAGTAAAACTCAACTCTTCCACCCTTTCTACTTGTGAAAACATAAATAACTAAAAATGCTACCTGACAGCCGCCTACTTTTGGTTAATTTTAAAAAATGAATTATGTGATGGTAGAATATTTTTATTTAAAAATAAAATAATATCATATTAATATTAACGTAATATTTAATTAATGAAAATTACTTTTGTCAATTTTTTTAATTAAAGTTTGTTTTAATTGTTTTGAAAATGTTAAAATTTAATAATGCGTCAAAATGTTAAAATTTAAGTTGTATTTTATTATAAATACGGAGGGTTAAATGCAATTTTAGCCAAAAAAAAATAAAAATAAAATTCCACCTTATATTTTACTAAGTTGTCAATTTAAACCTTGAGAAATGAAATTGAATAGCTGATAAAAGAATAACATATGATGCACTAATGCTATCTTACTTGACTGGGACATTAAATATAAATTGAATGTTTCATTGTCTATAGGAAGCGGTATTGCTTTGTCAAATATAATACACCAAAACAATATAAAATATGGTCGTAATATGTATCAACATTTCCATTTCGCGTTGTAAACGTGTATACCTAATTAATCATATATGAATATTAATACGAAAACCCCATCCTCTGCTCTCCTCTGTTTACTTTGCCGGGAAGTAAGCGAGGCCGCGATTCTTGCTTTCGTCTCTGTCTTCTCTGTTTTTTTTTTTTTGTTGCTTGATTCTGTTGCTTTCTTTTTTAATCAACTGCAATTAGACTATTTTTATTGTTTTAGGTAGTACGTCGACCTACAATAATTCCATAAAATGAGCCATGGATCTCAGTCCACATCCTCCTGCTGCCTATGATATAAGTTATTTTCAGCTAGGTATCATTTGACCGTTTGCATTCAAATGGCTGCAAATGTAAATCAACTGCAAATTGGCTAGATATTTGACTCGCAGCCAAGGCAAGGCAGCAAAGGCGGCTGCAAGGGACATAGCCAAGTAGACGTGTTTTGTTACTTGGACTGTGAACAACCTCCTTGAAATGTCTACGAGGACAAAAACATAAAACGACACGTTGCATTTGGGTATTTCGATTGCAATTACGTAGGACTGGTCGAGATGGGTTGCTTATATTTAAAACTTATCCGACTCTCGCGTGGGTTGTTGCGAAAACGCGACGAGAAGATAACAAGTCGGTATTCTTCACATATGAGTATTTTTCCAACCCCAAGTATTAATTGAGTGGCATTCCTCAATTAGTTTATATTGACTTCTTTCTACTGCTGGGATTAAATTACTGTACGAAAAGGGTGCAACGAAAGAATAGTTTCATCAATTAATTATATGGCATACGATGTTAGGTTTATGTCAAAATTAGTGATGTAAGACATTAGTTCATCATAATATCAGCGCGATCCAATGTCAACGTTTTAAGTTTCTTCCAATCACGAGGCAATATCGATGGGTTGATCCTTCTTATTAGAAACAAATGTATTTGATATTTGAGGGATGGTCCAAATCATTACAATATATTAACACCCACCCTAATTGTAAACAATATTTGTGCTCATCTTCTTTTATATGTTTTATACAAGAATTATTTGTCTGATTTAATTCTGAACTATTAGATGAGTGTTTTGAGCCATCCTCCTTTCAGGGTGTATAATTTTCATAACTAATCATGAATTTAAATACAAATCGGTCTCTCTAGTGTGTAAACCTTACATTCTTAGCCAGGTGATGAATTGAAACTATCTCCTCCCATTAGCCTGCCTAACTATGTTTTCAGTATTCTTTGGCGTTCCTTTCCCTAGCGTCCAAACTATGGGAGCAGTTGATTCGTACAGGAGAATGGTAATAGAAATGATAATGAATATAATAAGAAATGAGAATGGATATTATTATTATAATTATGA
>JANIHZ010000208.1:39648761-39671348 GCA_027478365.1 Erythroxylum rufum | reverse complement strand
GAAGAAAAAGATGTTTTAACCTGTTTTCCTTTATGACAACTTTCACAAAAGAAATCCTTGTTAAAACTTATTTTTGGCAAACCTCTTACCAAATCATGTTTAATCAACTTATAAATGTATTTAAAACTAACATAACCTAGCTTTTTATGCCAAATCAGTTTTTCTTCTTCTGTTGATATAAAACAAGAAATATTTTGACTTTGCAAATCTCTAAATCAATCTTATAAAGATTGTTTTGTCTTTTGGCAGAGAAGAATATGTAACTGTCCTTGTTTTTGACTACACAAGAATTTTGATTGAAGGATACTTCAAGACCAAAGTCACATAATTGACTGACACTAATCAATTATGTTTTAAGCCACCAACTAGTAGAACATTATCAATAGATGCAAAAGAATCTTTACCGATTTTACCGATTCCAATTATTTTGCCTGTTGGTTGTCTCCAAAAGTTACCGATCCTCCCTTCTTATCTTGAAGATCTAGGAACATAGACTTTCTTCCATCATATGTCGCGAGCATCCACTGTCCAAATACCATTGGTGCTGGTTGCTTTTTCCAAGGAAGGATATCTGCAGTAGATATTATATTTTTCTTAGGTACCCGAATTTTCTTGGGTTCTTTCGGGTTAGTCTTATAATAATTCATGGAATGATAATAAGATGATTGGTGATTTTTCTTCCTATCAGGAACAAATTTCTTTTTATACTGAGTATTGTTTTTAGCAAACCTTAAACCACTCTTATCATTAAGGTGTCTGTATCTTCCTAGCATGTCATTAATCTTTTTCGTACTCTCAGTGAATGTTGATAGATCGGCTGAAAGAATATTGATCCTTTGTTTTAGTAGACTGATTTCTTCAGATCTATCTATAGTTGCCTTCTTCTTTATATCATCTACTTGTTTCTTCAGGAAGACGTTTTCTCTCTCTAACTCTTGCGTGTTTTTCAAGTTTTTTACAAACTTTTTCTTTAACAACCTATACTGCGTTTGTATAGCATGAGAATCTTCTAACAGTTCTGAATATGCATTTTGTAATTCATTAAAATCAGAGGTTACCTCCTCGTCACTTTCTTTTTCGACTACCAAGCATATATTTGCTTGAATTGATGCTTCTGAATCATTATCAGATTTGGATGAATCCAAATCTTCCCACGTTACCATCATGCTTTTCTTATTTTCTTTAGTTTTCTTTGGTTTTCTTCTCAGCAACAGACATTCAGATTTGTAGTGTCCAGGTTTGTTGCATTCGTAGCATATGACAGGTGTCTTCTCGTTCTTACTTTCATCTTTGCTATTTTTCTTAAAAGAAAAATCTTTGTTTCTTTTAGCTTTCTTCTTCCACATCCGTTTGATCTTTCTCAAGATAAAAGATAATTAATCATTATCTTCGCTTGAATCTTGTTCAGATTCACTGGTGTTGTCATTCTTGATTTCTTCAATCTTTAATGCTTTTGATGATGAACTTCTCTTTTTCTAAGTCTTGTGATTATTTTGTCCAGCCTTTAATGCTATAGATTTGTCCCGTCTGGGTTTATCTTCTGCATCAAGCTCCACTTTGTGTATCTTCAAAGAACCAAGTAATTCATCAAGCTTCAATATGCTCAAGTCATTGGCTTCTTGTACTACAGTAACCTTAGGTCTCCATCTTTTTGGCATACTTCTGAGAATCTTCCAGACATGATCTTGATTATCATAGATTCTCCCAAGAGATTTAAGTCCATTGACGATAGTTTGAAGTCGTCCAAATATCTGATCGATAGACTCATCTTCCTTCATTTTAAATAGCTCATACTGGTGTACAAGAATGCTTATCTTGGACATTTTCACCTGGTTTGTGCCTTCGTGTGCAATAGATATAGTATCCTACATCTCCTTCGCAGTGTCGCATTCATGAACTTTATCGTATTCACTTCTGCTCAAGGCACAACTCAAAAAGAACTTGGCCTTTAAGTTTAGTTGGAATCTTGCTTTTTGATCAGCTGACCATCTGGTACATGGAATGGCATTTCCTTCATCATCCATCGGTACATACGGTCCATTTTTGACAATCTCCCAAAGATCAATATGTGTTGATTCAATAAAGAGTCACATCCTATCATTCCAATAATGATAATTTTCACCATTTAACATAGGAGGTCTTGTGACGGAGGTACCTTCAGTTATAAAAACATGTGATTCTGCTATGGATCTTTATCCTCACTTTGTAACGGTGGTTCTTGGAAACCGAGCTCTGATACCAACTGAAGTAAATCACTTGTTAGTATAGTCTTTACGAACAATATACAAAATGCACAAGAAGGGGGGTTGAATTGTGTATACTTTTTCGTGCATACAAGCCCCTTTTATATTTCTTTTAAAACTAACTGTTTCAAAGCTATTAAGTGAATATCATAACTGTTATACGAGAATAGCTACTTAGTTAAATCACAAATAACTTCTATATACTTTGTATATGAATAATAGAAATTAAAGTAGAGAGTTAGAAAGTTGACACAACGATTTTATCCTGGCTCACCCCAAACCATGGGCTATGTCATGTCCTCAGAATCTTTTTGAGATTTCACTATTCTTCTTGAAATGTACAAGTATTCTTTCTCTACAGAGCCTCTTCAGGTCTCTTACACCAAGTATTATTTTCACTCTTTTAGCCTCGTCAGGCTTTCAGCTTTTCCTCTCTCTTACTAGAAAGATGTTGCGAGCTTTATTACAGTAAAAATAGCTCTAGTTTTTTGTACAACGAATACAGAGTTTTGCTAAAGTTTAAAAACTTAAGTTTGCTAACTCGTTCAGTCTTCGACTCCGACTTTTATTGATAGCCTTCGTCTTCAATTGCTTCTTGATAACTATTTCTTGCTTTCTTGTTTCTTGTTTCTTGTAGAAACCATTATTCAGTTGAGTTCTATAACTAACTCAAGTTGATTAACCGTCTGACGTACTATCGTGTCTTCGTCTTCGTATCGTCTTACTTTTGTATCTTCTGAGTTTTCTTCCTTCTGGCTTTTGTATCTTCTGGGTTTTCTTCCTTATACGTTTGTATCTTTTGAGTTTTCTTCCTTCTGACTTTTGTATCTTCTTATTTTTCTTTCTTCTGATTTTTGTATCTTCTTACTTTTGTATCTTTTGAGTTTTCTTCCTTCTAACTTTTGTATCTTCTTACTTTTGTATCTTCTGAGTTTTCTTCCTTTTGACATTTGTATCTTCTTACTTTCTTCCTTCTGAATTTTGTATCTTCTTACTTTTGTATCTTTTGAGTTTTCTTCCTTCTGACTTTTGTATCTTCTGAGTTTTCTTCCTTCTGACTTTTGTGTCTTCATACTTTTGTATCTTCTGAGTTTTCTTCCTTCTTTGTTTTGCTTCCTTCTTATCAAAATGGTTCATCTATTTCTAATATAATTATTATTTGATTTTCACCAAAATTATTAGACGAGAAGTCATTTTGACTTAACATAATTTATAACTCAAACAGGATCATAGGTCTGATACTTTTTGATACACAAGATCCCTATAGAAAGGTAAGTGCAAAGCATATTTGTATCTTTGTGTGACAGAAGTAAACTTATTGAAGACTCAACCTTTCAAAGAGAGAGAGAGATTTTAGAGAGAAGCTATGTGGAAACATAGAACTGTTATTGATAGTACTATCTTGGATGCAGTGAAGCTTAGTTACAAAGAAAGAGGTCCTTTGCTTATATCGGCAAAGGAGGTGACAAAAAGACCAACATCTATGAATAAGAACAAAATCTTATCACCCTAAACAGATAAGAACAACACCACATCAACTATTTTAGATAAGAACAACATTACGTCAACTATTTTAGATAGGAACAATGTCACATCACAAAGGATAAATATAAAGACAAACAATTTTAAATAAAGGGTCCCACAATTATAAGTGGAATCCTAATCATTATCCTCGTCGGATAGGTTTTTGCCACGACTGTAGATTTGTTGGAGAAGCCCTTCTGCTCGTGCTATCAGTATCACTACTAGTTGTCCTTCTTTGTTTACTGGGGCTTGCTTTCTTCGTGCACAAATTTTTCAAATATTTATTAAGCTCTTCTTTGTCGATGACAGGAATATCAGCATTTAGATCTTGGGCATCTTGGAAGAAGGAGGCTTGAGTTTGAGATGGTTCTACGATGACAATCTCCAAGTCTATATGGTTGTCTCGAATGTTAAAGTTTGGTATTTAAAGTTCTCTAAGAATGAATTCTCCCAAGTAAGGTCCAATTGATGTAGAGGCAGCTGGTGGGACATACTTAGGAAAATGGTTTAGATCCTTAAAGAAATTCTAAGAGTTTTAAGTACATTTTCCTTATATTTTGGCCATTGGCTGGTGATATGCCAAAAATACACCTGATTCTTATAGTAGATGGATCCATTATATGTTATGATATATGGTCGATGAAGAAAAAAAAAGCATTGGATGGATTGCTTCTCTAATGGAGTCTCCTATAATCTGAGATCCTCAATAACTTGTGAGAGTTGCGTCCTCCGTTGCACCAATAGTTGGTACCACTCAAGGAAAGTCCACAAGAGGGAACCTTCATTTTCTCTATCATACAAGTGTTGGTAGACTTGTAAGTGAGGAAAGGTGATAGCATATGCATAGACAATAGAGAGTGCCCACAAGTACACAATTCATTTTCTAAGAGCAAGCCATTGATGAAAAACATAGTGAGATATGGAACCCAAATGTTGAACAGGGACGGATAGCAATGTAGTTTTGATTGGTTGAGGAAGAGATGGAGGTAATAGAAAAGGCTTATATGGAAAAGAGAAGTTATATCATCAACTATATTAGGGGTGCTAGCAACTGAAGGGAAGAACTTCTTTGTTTTTGCATTACTGGGTAGATCAGCCATTGGGAGAATGAGAGGAGTGGAGTTTATCACTTAGACAAATATGCAGATTCATCAAAAAATGGGTGTAAGATAATGTTTGGAATCATATCTTCGATGAGAAGGAAGTAAACAAGTTATGGGCCAAACTTGACAGCCTTTATACTCGAAAGTTCGTTAATAAAAAATGTTCCTAATTAAACAACTCATGGATCTGAGATACTGAGATGGAACACCATTGACAGATCACTTGAATCCTTATTAAGGGATCAATAATCAGATGGCTACTATAAGGATCATTTACGATGATGAGTTGCTCAGATTATGGCTTTTGGGATCCTTACCGAGCTCCTAGGAGACGTTTAGAATAATTCTCTTCAGCTCAACCCCTGAAGGTGTAGTCTCAATGGAAAATGTTAAAAGTAGCCTTTTGGAGGAGGAGTCCAAAAGAAAAACTCAAGGCTCATCTCCCAAGTCTGATGTCTTAATCATGGAGACAAGGGGAAGAAGTAAAAAGTAGAGGTCAAGGCCAGAGAGGCAAATCCAGTAGCAGGCCTAACAACTATGCCAATATTAAATGCTTCTACTGTGGTGGAAAAGGTCACATGAAGAAGGACTGTTGGAAGCTAAAAAGAGAAGGCAAAAGAAATCAAGAACCAGAGAATAATGTTGCTAGCAGTTAAGATCAGATTACCATCACCGAGGATCTACTTGTGATCTATGATGAGGAGATTAATATAATGCGAGAAGAAAATGGTTGGGTAATTGATAGTGGTGCTCTGCTCAATTGGCACTATTTACATCTTATACATCCAGAGATTATGCACATGTGAAGATGGGAAATAATGGCTTCGCACAAGCCATTGGCACTGGAGACAGTTGCTTAGAGACCAATAACTGCATGAGATTAGTACTGAAAAATATCAAACTTATTCTAGATATTAGATTCAATATAATCTTCGTGGGAAAGTTTAACAACGAATGATTTTGTAGGACATTCCATGATAGTGTATGGAAAGTTACCAAAGGTGCTATGATTGTATCTCAAGGTAGGAAGCATGAGATGTTGTACATGATGCAAGCCAACACTGCCAGTAGCATTATCAATGCTATGAAAGATGAAGATGTAACTGAATTGTGGCATAAAAGACTCAGCCACATGAGTGAGAAGGGCTTAGTAGTGTTAGCTAAGAAGGGACATTTATCTAGTGTCGAGACTACGTGTCTTAGAAAGTGTGTTCATTTCCTAGCAAGAAAGCATAATTGGGTTGCTTTCAAGAGTACACGTCCCTCTAGAAAATCAAATGTATTTGATTTGGTACATTCTGACGTATACAGTCTAATGAAGACAAAGTCACTTGGTAGTGCTCTTTACTTCATGACTTTTGTTGATGATCACTTGAGGAAAATCTAGGCTTACACCTTGAAGTCGAAGGTTCAAGTGTTAGAGGTCTTCAAACAATTTCAAGCTTCAATTGAAAGAGAGATAGGGAAGAAGCTAAAATGTATCCAGACTGATAACAGGGGAGAGTATTCTGGTCCATTTTGTTACGGGTGATCAATCACAATAATCAAAGAAATAAGTGCGAAAATAGCAAGCACACACAAATTTACGTGGTTCACCAAAATATGGCTACGTCTACGGGTGGCTAGATTTTTATTCACTATGAATTATTTTCAATGACAGTACACTAGGAGAATACAACGTATTTATACGCCCAGGAGAATATAAAAGACCTAACATAATCTGCGATCGTGGGCCTAGTGTAAAGTCCAAAACTGATTATCAGGCTCTATATTTCAACAATTCTCCCACTTGGAGACTGATCTACTCAACCCAACCATCTTCATTCTCCATGCCAATATACCCAACAAACTCACCTAGCTGCAACATCTCCCACGCTATGGTAGAAGACCAACTGAGGGCTTGCATAGCCCCAGTTTCCCTGCATCAACGCCTTTAGTTAAAATGTTCGCTGGATTTTTAGCACCATCAATCTTCTTTATACACATCTCATCATTTTCCACCAAACTGTAAGTGAAATGGTACCTGCGTCGGATGTGCTTACCCTGGGTTCTTCACCAGTTGTATGTTACTTTGACTATCAGTAAAAAGAACTTTATCATGTTGTTTCTTGCCCAACTCTTCCAAGTAATCAGTCAACCATATCATCTCCTTACTAGCTTCAGCTATTGCAACATATCTAACCACTGTAGATGACATAGAGACACACTTATGAAGTTTAGACATCCATCTCACTACTGTCCCATCTATAATGTAGACATACCAGGATGTACTCTTGTTTGAATCCACATCTCCACTAAGATTAGCATCAACAAAACCCTCTAGTACTACCTTGCCATTCCTATAACAAAGTGAGGTGCTAATTGTTCCTTTCAAGAATCTCAACAGCCACTTCACAGCTTCCCAATGCTCTTTCCCTGGATCTGACATGTATCTGCTCACAGCTCCCACTACATGTGCTATATCAGGCCTAGTGTAGACCATAGCATACATCAAACTCCTAACTGCAGAGGCATAAGGAGCTTTTGCCATATGCTCAAGTTCGTTAGCTATCTTGGGTGATTGCTCCTTTTGACAATTTGAGATGTTTAGCCAAAGGCGTGCTCCTGGGCTTAGCAGCATCAAGTCTAAACCTGGACAACACCTTCTCAATGTATTGCTCTTAGGATAGATTTAGAATTCTAGCAGACCGGTCTCGAGAAATCCTCATCCCTAGAATCTGCTTTGTTGTACCCAAATCTTTCATCTCTTACTCTGATGACAATCTCACTTTAAGGTTATTTATCTCCTCCATACTTGAACTTGCAATCAACATATCATCCACATACAAGAGTAAAATAATAAAGGAGTTAGTAAACTTCTTGATGTAACAACATTGATCTTTTTCAAACCTGTGAAAACTGTTTCTGAATATGAAGGAGTCAAACTTCTTGTACTACTGTCATGGAGCATGCTTCAATCCATACAAGCTCTTCTTGAGCTTACACACCATGTGTTCCTTACCAGGGACCTCATATTCCTCAGGTTGCTGCATGTAGATTTCTTCCTCCAGATCTCCATGTAAAAATGTTGTTTTTACATCCATCTACTCAAGGTGTAAGTCTTCTACTGCAACAATACTCAACAAAATTCTGATTGTAGTTACCTTCACAACATGAAAAAATATTTCAGTGTAGCCAATACCTTTCCTTTGTGAATATCCCTTAACCACCAATCGAGCCTTGAACCTAACTGTACCATCAGTTTCATTCTTAATCCTGTAAACCCACTTGTTCAACAAAGCTTTTTTCCCTGCAAGCAACTCAGTTAACTCCCAAGTGTCATTCTTCTCAAGTGACCATATCTCATCATCCATGACTTGGTCCCACTTGATCAAATCCTTTACCTGCAAAGCCTCATCAAAGGATTCTGGTTCCCCTCTATCAGTCAACAACAAATAATGCAAGGATGTTGAATACCTTTTTGATGGCCTAATAACCCTGGTAGATCTCCTCAACACTGGCTCAGGTGTGACTGGCTGCTATTCTGATTCCGCAGCAATATTTTTTGATTTTCTTATAACTCAACCTTAGGTCCCACTTCTTTTGCATCTTCGGATCGCACCCTAAACTTGTCCTTATATAGGGCATTCTCATCAAATGTCACTTCACAATGTCTCAAGATCTTCCTATTCTTGTCATCCCAAAATCTATATCTAAACTGATCCGAACCATACCTAATTAAATAACACTTCAAAGCCTTTGCGTTAAGCTATTCTCTCTTCTTTAGATCAACATGAACATAGGCAGCACACCCAAAAAGCCACAGGTGAGTAAACTTGACCTCCTTACCTGACCAAACGTCTTCTGGCATCTTGAAACCCAAAGGAACTGAAGGTCCTTTATTTATCAAGTAAGCTGTCGTGCTCACTGCATTTGCACAAAATATTTTTGGCAGCCCAACATGTAGTCTCATGCTTCTTGCTCGCTCATTCAACGTTCTGTTCATCATTTCAACAATCCCATTCTGTCTTGCCTTGCCAGGAACTGTCCTGGTGCACCTGATTCCCTCATCAGCACAGAACTTCTTAAATTATATAGAATCATACTCTCCACCATTATCAGACCTTAAACATTTTATCTTCAACCTAGTCTAATTTTCAACTTCAGCTTTGCACCTCTTAAAGGTAACAAACACATCTGACTTATGTTTTAGAAAGTAAACCCATACTTTCTTGCTTAAGTCATCAATGAAGGTGACGTAGCATCTCGAACCACTAAGAGAGGAGACTGGAGATGGTCCCCACACGTCTGTGTGTACTAGTTCTAACTGTTCTACCTTTGGTTCTCTGCTAGCCTTTATGAAACTGACCCATTTTTGCTTTCCCAGAACACAACTCTCACAAAAACTCATATCAATATATTTCAAACATTGCAAATACCCATTTGAAGCTAGCATCTTCATCCCTTTCTGACTCATGTGTCCTAGTCTATTATGCCACAAACTCGAGCTCTACGTACTATCGACTATAGCAGCCATGTTCGAACACTCTGCGGTAATGTATAAAGTTCTAGATTTTGTGCCCTGTGCTATCACCATAGCTCCCTTCATAATTTTTCAGGACTCTCCCCGAACACTACCCTGTAGCCTATACTGTCCAACTAACCAATAGAAATCAGGTTCTTCTTCAAGTCAGGAATATATCTGACATCTTGCAGCTTCCATTTACCTCCACCTGAGGTCTGGATGCACACATCCCCCTTTCCTACAATCTCCAAGGCTTTATTATCAGCAAGATACAGCTTCACAAAATGTTCAGACTTGAAATTATGGAATAACTCTCTACTCGGAGAAGAGTGGAATGATGCACTGGAATCAAGTATCCAGGAGTCAATGGGACTGTCCACACTGAGAATCAAGGCATCACCAAGTCTTCCGCAGAACGTACAGAATCATCATCTTCAAGAGACTTATTTTTCTTCTGACCTTTCTTCTTCTTAGGTGTAGGGCAGTCCTTCTTGAAGTGTCCTTTTTCACCACAGTCCCAACAAGTGACCTCGCTTCTGCCATTAGATTTTCCTCGCCCTTTTGATTTTGATCGACCATGTTTACTATGGTCTCCCTTCGACTTTCTCCTGCCCCTTCCCTCTACACTAAGTGTGTTACTAGATGAATCTTTGATTTCCCTTTTGCGAATACTCTCGCTTAAGACAACATCTCGGATTTCATCAAACTTTAACTTCTCAGACCCACGCAAATTGCTAATTGCAGAAACAACAGTATCCCACGACTCGGGTAGAGAGGACATCAAAATCAGGGCTCTAATCTTATAATCAAAATTAATATCAACCGAGCTTAATTGACTGATAATCATATTAAATTCGTTAATATGATCTGCGATAGATACACTTTCAGATATCTCCAGATTGAACAACGACGCATCAGATATACCTTATTGATAGCATATGGTTTTTCGTATATGTTAGACAGAGCCTTCAGTACTCCTGCAATCATTGTCTCCTTAACGATGTTAAAGGCAACGTTTCTTGTCAACAACAAACGAATCAACCCTAGCGCCTGCCGATCTTTCAGATCCCAAACCTCTTGTCTCATGGTTTCTGGCTTCATCCCTGACAAGGGTTCGTGGAGGTTTTTCTAATACAGAAATCTTCCATCTGCATCTTCTAGAAGCCAAAATCGTTTCCATCAAATTTTTCAATTTGAATCTTCGCGCCGTCCATCTTTTTAGATTGTTGTGATACGAACCAAGCTCTGATATCATTTGTTACAGAAAATTAATCACAATAATCAAAGAAATAAGTGAAAAATAGCAAACACACAGAGATTTACGTGATTTACCAAAATATGGCTACGTCTACAGGCAGCTAGATTTTTATTCACTGTGAATTATTTTCGATGACGGTATATTAAGAGAATACAACGTATTTATACGCCCAAGAGAATATAAAAGACCTAACATAATTTGTGATCGTGGGCCCAGTATAAAGTCCACAACTGATTATCAAGCTCCATATCTCAACAAATTTGATAAGTATTGTAAGGAGCAAGGCATTCGGTATCAGAAAACACCACCAATGATGCCACAATTGAATGGTTTGGCAGAAAGGATGAACAAAAATCTGGTGGAGAGAGTCAGATGCCTGTTATCACAAGCAAAGCTGTCAAAAATTTTTTAGGATGAGGCATTAAATATAGCAGTGCATGTGGTGAATCTCTCACCCTCTGTTCCATTACAGTCTAATGTTCTTAATAGAGTCTGGTTAGGGAAAGATGTCAGATGTGATCATCTTCGTGTCTTTGAATATAAGGCGTTCATGTATATTTCCAAAGATAAGAGATCCAAGCTTGCTGTTAAGACCAAACAGTGCATCTTTTTGGGTTATGGCCTTGATGAGTTTGGTTACAGACTTTGTGATTTGATCAGCAAGAAGCTTATCCGAAGTCATGATGTTGTGTTCATAGAAGATGAGACTATCAAAGTTAGCTAAAAGGCAAAAGATGCAACAGCCAAAGATAATGATGATTTGTTTGATTTAGATCTAGTTAGCAAGGTACCAATACAGAAGAATGTTGAGGAGAATACTTAATAAGATGTAATTGATGATGATGTTCCTTTACTAGTAGAGGCAAATGATGGTGATGATGACCAGGCACAGGAAGCAAAAGATCCAGCTCCACTTAGAAGGTTTGGCAAAGACAAAAGACCTTCTACTCGATACTCTCCAAATGAGTATATGTTACTTACCGACAAGGGAGAACCTGAGAGTTATGAAGAAGCCATGGAAGATGAACACAAGCAACAGTGGGTTGAATCCATGGAAGAATAGATGAAGTCACTCTTTGAGAATCACACCTTTGACTTAGTGAAGCTCCCTAGAGGAAAAAGACTTTTAAAGAATAAATGGACGTTCAAGGTAAAACATGAAGAACACTCATCACAGCCACAATACAAAGCCAAACTAGTAGTCAAGGGATTCAGTCAAAGAAAGGGTATTGATTTCGATGAAATATTCTCACTAGTAGTGAAGATGTCATCCGTTCGAGTTGTTCTCGGCTTAGCAGCTAATCTTGATCTAGAAGTCGAGCAGATGAATGTGAAGATTGCCTTACTGCATGGTAATTTGGAGGAAGAGATCTACATGGAGCAATCAAAGGGTTTCAAAGTTAAAGAAAAAGAAGACTATGTATATAGGCTGAAGAAGAATCTTTATGGCTTAAGCAAGTATCAAGGCAACGGTACAAAAAGTTTGAGTCGGTTATAAGGGAGCAAGGATGTAAGAAAATGACTTTTGACTTTTGACCATTATGTTTTCATACAGAAATTCTCTTAGAATGATTTCTTTATTTTACTATTCTATGTAGATGACATGCTGATTGTTGGAAAAAATATTACCAGAATTGGCAAGCTAAAGAAACAGTTAAGCAAGTCTTTTGCAATGAAAGACATAGGGCTAGCAAAGAAAATCCTTGGTATAAAGATTACTTGAGACAAAAGTACAAGGAGGTTATACCTGTCTTAGGAGAAGTACAAATAGAAGGTGATTTAAAGATTTAACATGAAAAATGCTAAAGTGGTTAGTTCTCCTCTTGTAACCCACTTTAAGTTAATCAGTAAACACAGTCCTTCTACAAAAGCAGAGATGAGAGACATGCAAAATATTCCTTACTCCTCAGCAATAGAAAGTTATATATATATGTCATGGTATGCACAAGGCCAGATATAGCTCATGCAGTTGGCATGATCAGTAGATTTCTCTCAAATCTGGGAAGAGAGCATTGCAATGTTGTGTAAGTAAATTATGAGATATCTTCGAGGTACTTCCGACTTGAGTCTCAGTTTTGGAAATGAAAAGCTTATATTAGTAGGCTACACAGATTTAGATATAGGCGGAGATGTTGATACCAAAAATTCTACTTTAGGATACTGATCACTTTTACAAAGGGAGCAATATCATGACAGTCAATATTGCAGAAGTGTACTGCGTTGCATACTACTGAGGCGGAGTATATTGTGACAATAAAAGCATGCAAGGTATTACTATGGATGAAGAGATATATCCAGCAATTTGGTTTCAAGCAAGATAGATATGCCATGTATTGTGATAATTAGAGTGTCACCCATCTTGGTAAAAATCTATCTCTTCATTCAAAATCAAAACATATCAAGTTAAGATATCATTAGATCATATATGTTTTAAATTCCAAGTTGTTAATACTTGAGAAGATACATATGGATCAAAATGGTGCTGATATGTTGACAAAGTTATTACCAAGAGATAAGCTTGAAGTCTATAAGTTGATCGTAAGGATGGCAAGTCCTTCTAACTGATAAGGAAAAGGAGGTTGCTCCCCTTTATGATTATGGTCCTAAATGTCAAGAGGAGGAGATTTGTTGAAAGTCCCTCCATGAAAGACATCCTACATTGAAATGGAAGGCTTAAGTAGAGTTTTCTTTACAATAAAAAAAGTACTCAGAGCAATTCACTCGAAGGTTATTCGTGATCTGATTTAACTGATATTTTATTAGCGATATTTCAAGAATTAGGTCTTGAGATTATTGTAGATCATAATTTTGCTCTTGATAATTTAGAACAATATACTTCTATTTGTGAGATATTTCTTCACTCTCTTTGCATTTTCAAGAGTTTAATATCTTGAGTATCTCGGTGTATTACCTTTAGTTTTATTTAGAGAGATTTTGTTGTACCCATTATTTTAAATAGTAGAGATATTTTAGACTATGGTTAAAATTTGGTGTGCCTTTCTTTAATTTTATTTCAAAGTTTCTTTAGTTTTTTCCACTTGGTAGTTTTCTCACAAGTTTATAAAAGGTTAGAGAGTTTTTATTCCACTACGTTAGTGTGTCTACCTCCCATCACTCCAACTATTCCTTTTGAAAGGTAACTGTCATCTTTTATCTCATGTTGTGCACTTGGTTTCTTTTGTTTATTTTTCGGTAAATGCATCTATGACTATTAGAGTATGTTGAACTCCTTTTAGATGATCATGATTCCTCGAAACTGAACTTATGGAAGGTCTAGAAGGTAGCTATGTGCTAATATGTAGGGCATCATATCTTTTGTACCACTTTAACATGCTCCAACCCTATTTCTACCTCAAAACGACGTTATTTTAGATCTGTTTACACATAAAATGACGTTATTTTAGGGCGAAAATAGGGTTGGAATAGATTAAGTGGTACAGAAGATCTGAACCTAGTATGTAATGGTCAAACTAGAAACTTCATCGTTGAAACACAGTATTGTTTGCTGTATCAAATGCGTTAAAAAAATCAAGATGCTGTTTATTTTTTGGCGCCTTGGATAAGTTGTCTTTGACTCTTATCAATTTTGATTATTTTCTTGTCATAGCGACTACAAATGGGGATCACTATTGGAGATATATTGATCTGTGAATGTAGGAAACCCAAGTGCTGTTATAAATTCTAATTTTGTAATTTCTTGGTTGGAAGCAGCATTTCCCGAATTTATCTCTTTCTACAATAAAAGCTCGTTGTTTCACTTTTTTGATCCATCACCTTGTCTGCAGCCTTGCAGGTAATTATCTAGCTTATATTTTCTTAACTATTGATGAAGTGGTATGCCTAATTCCTGTCAATGAAGTTCTGAAATCTTGTTTAGAAGTTGCCTAGATGATGTAGGTGGTACTGGTGTGTAGCTGATTTGTAGTAGTGGTTATGTTTTAGTTAGGTACCCGAGTTTTATTTTGTGGTTTCCCTTTTGTATTTTAATTTAAGAACAAAGAATTCAAAAAAAAAAAAAAAAGAACCTTGTGGAGGAGTTTCTCAAGTTGAGAGTTGTACATTTGAATGTTGGATTTCTTTTCGCGGAATCAGAGTCTTCCTTTCCGAGAAGTTAGCTTGAGTATTAGTTGTTGAATTTCTGAAGGCGATTTGATGGAGGAAGTAGGCAGGAGATCAGCTTAAACTTATTTGAGCAGTGGAAGCACAATCAACAGTATTAGAAATGTTGATGAAGACTCAATAGAGTTGCAAACCTTGGATCTTCAAGTATGGTGGTTGTATCTGCTCCTTTTACTGGATCTAATTACGGATGGATCCTGGTGTAGAGCTATCAGAATTGCTTTAGGGCAAATGCAAGTTAGGGTTAGTTGATGGTACGTTGAAGGAAGCAGATGAGAACAAAGGTGCATATAAACACTGGCTGAGCGCTTATTATATGATGACTTCATGGATCTTAAATTCCATTCCAAAGAACCTTGTTGAGGCATTCATGTATACTTCTAGGCCTAGAAAACTGCGGGTTTGAAATATGTGATAGGTTTGGTTAAAGTAATGATCCAGTGATATATCAGCTGCAAAGGCAAATAGCTTCTGTTGTTTTGACTTGCTACTTTTTGAAAGCTATTTGCGAATGCTGATTTACGCTTCTTTTTACCTGTGGTCTATTTCCTCTTAACTTTTGATGTTCTATTTAACGTTTTTTATGTCATTTTATGTTGTTTTCTCCCTTCGGTTGATTATACAGAATAATTTACTGGAGTTGAGTTGGATGTACTCCGGCAGGCTTTCACTGATGATTCATGATTTACATGGAATTAGTTTCCCTTCAACCACCGCTTTTAGGCTCACTCTCTTCATTCTATGTGGAATCACATTATCCCCTCCCATGTCAATAAGAAGTAATTATTTCGGAATGAAATTGGTACTTCTCGGCTTCAGTTATGCATGTTAGTGTTAGATCAAAGTTATTCGATAACTCTTACAGAAAGAAGTTTACTATAGAAGCGAATGACTAATACTCCTTTAGAGTTTGTGGTTTAAGAAGGCAATCTTGAAAATAGAAATGATCGTTTGCACTTGCACGCTTTCAGGTTGTATGAACCTCTCTATTAAACTCAGAGGTTCCAACTTAACATTCAAATGTCTAATTTCATGATCTCACATTTATTTCTTACAATTTCTCACTGGTCTCTCTTTTGTCACACTCTGGCATTTCAATTGCCTTCCGGCGACGGACAATTACCGGGTATCGCTTCTGCGTCCTGACTGTTGGAAAATAAATAAGCTTATCTTTTTCGGCAGGAACCCAGCTATCCACAAAAGACCCAACAATCAGACAAAATCAATGTAGCTTTGTACCAAGTAATTCCAAGACATATATAATAGGATTTTACCTCATAAGGGTGACTAGATAATGGATGAAAACAGAAAGCTCGACTCTAGCAAGCTCATATCCTGGGCATAACCTTGGCCCTCCTCCAAATGGAGTGAATACATGAGGTGGGCATGTACATTTTGCTTCTGACGAGTTCTGTTTCATATGAAAAAAAAAGAGGTAATTTAGTATTCAGTTTCGATGGAACATACTGTATAAACAACTTCCTTCATTTCACCTGCCATCTCCATGGATTGAAAGTTCGAGCATCATCAAAATGGTCATTGTTTAGATGCACAGCTCGGAATGACACAAACACCCTCCATCCTTTAGGAATTGTGTAACCTGATCGATGTTCTCAATTCATTTTTAGTTGACTTAGGAAAGTGGCTGATAACAAAGGCATTTGATTTCTCACCTTTGATGTTGACATCATTCGTTGCCCGCCTAAATACCCCACCGATTATGTTTGCCGTTCGCAAAGTCTCGTTAATAACCTGAAAACCATTATGAAGCCCAAACACAAAAGCAAATAGTATTATTACTGAGCATCATTAGGAGTCCTTGATGGATAAACACAACGTACGCATTGAGTGAAGTGCATTGACTTGTAATCATTCCACTGGATGGCCTCATTCTCCCCCTTCTGTAATCTAATCTGCAAGTGCTCCTTCTGCAACGCTCAAAATATCAACAGAATGCCTTAAGACTTCTTATTATACACAATATTAATCTCCGGACCGCCTCTTCCCGATCTATGAAATAATACATTTGACTCGGAAGGTAACAAAACATACTCCCGTGTTTTTGAAAAAGCCTACTTTTTGCCCTTTTTGTTAATAATTCGGTAGTGGTATAGGAGTGTTAAAAGCTTTCAAATTTAAGCTAATATTGAAAATTAATTCTCCGACGACTTTTATAAGATCACCCCACAGCAATGTTTTATACTTCTGAGGGCGGACTTTGAGCCCTTGTCCTTTATCTTGTCCTCCTTGTAATAGATTGATTGTTCGTATCTATCAGAAAAATAACTAAGGTCATTAAACCATACACCTGGTCTCAAATAAGAGTCATTCAAAGAAGATCCTACGGTGGTCACTCGAGGCAGTCATAGGAATAAAAAAAAGTCGCAACACTTCTGACGTCACTCTTTGCTTCACACCTACAGGCGCTGATGGGTGTTTTTACTTCCTGGAAATTAGCGCCAACAGCGACTGACCCATCCCCTGGGTTACTTAGGAAAGATGAATTGGTCATAAGGATTGGTGGGACTGAAGTAAGCCATCAGAAGTTTCTATACCACTTTTAACTTAAACTGTTCCACTGTGGATTACGCCCAAAACAACGTTATTTTAGATTTGTTTACGCATAAAATAACAAAAATAAGATTAGAACTAATCCAAGTAAAGACTCGGACAGTGAGAGAAGGATTTCCAATTCCAGCATAGCAAGGCGAACAGTTTCCGAAGCTACCAGTAAAACCAGTATGGTTTTCTATAGTCTTTTTTTTTCTTATCTGCCTTTCCGCTATTCAAGTTTCAAGGGGAGGCCACCCCAAGAAAAAGCACGCCAACAACCAACAAAATCCCAAAGATAACCTTTAGCTTTGTTTATAAACAAAAATAACAAAAAGGAACTATACTATTGCTCGTTAGCAAAGCGTTAACCTAGACAAACTTGTAAGTTAAGAAGGACAGATCTTAAGTACGAAGCCCCTTAAGGGTGGTGTGTGGAGATTTTTCAGAAGTGAACTGGGTTTGCATAGGAAGATTGGCCCTAAAAACCACTTGCTGATTTGTTAAAAAACAAATCCAGAAATTAAATGCCGTTACTCCAAAATGCCTTTTGGTTTGATGCAAATACTACATATCTTTCTATCATTTTCTTTATCTCACTGCGCCGAATGTGAAGGTTTCAGAATGTACGTAATTCTAAGAAGTAAAGACCCGCTACAACAAAAAAGAATAGATGAAAACAAAATAAGTGGTATATAAGCGAATGAAAATTTTTAAAGATTTATAACCCATAATGTATTGGCAGTAAACGGTACTCACCTTGACCTGAGCTAAAGCAAGAGGGTTCTCGGTCAAGAACTTGATGGCGAGAGTCATAATAACAGATGTAGTTTCGTATCCTGCTACAAGCAACGCCACAAAGAAGTCCACTATTTGCTCGTCGGAGAAGCCGTCTTCGGCCGCTAAAAGGGCCGCCAACATGTCCTTTTTTCCCATTCCAGCCTCACCCTCTTTTCTCCTTTCTCTCACCACCAAGCTCAAAGTCTCCGCCACCTTAGTTCTTGCCTATAAATTTCCAGCCACAGACTTGATTTTATTCCTACATACGCATGGAAATTAAAGCGAACAAAAAGAAACGATAAATAGACGCCGTCAAAGAGATAAAGTATTCACTTTTATAGCGCGGCGGTAGGTGGCTGAGAAGAAGGGGACAGTGAAAAAGCCGTCGATGAGTAGAATATACTCTTTCCTTAAACTCTCTGTCCATTCACCTGGATCCACGCTCATCAACTGCTTCATTGTTAAGTCGAATGTTATCTGCTTAGAACAACTCCGCAAAATCCACAAAAACAAAAAAAAAAATGGAGCATTAGTTAAAGCTCTAATTTAATAGACCTCATCAATTAAGGAGGATATCGAAGTAAGTATTAATTAAAGCATGCGTCACAACTAATTCAAGAATAAATAATCAAGTCATTAGTTAATGTCCGAACCACCCGCCCTGGAGATCACCACTTCCGTGTCCAAATAAACTGCTATCTCGAATTGCTCAAAATATTAGTCAACTCAGTGACATTAAAACTTCATAACCACTTGCATATCTTTTGTTGATTATGGAAATGGCAAGAGAAGCAGTACCTTCTTGGTCTCATCCAAGAGGAAAACCTGGTCGGACCAGGAGTCCAAATTGAACCGGATTAGTCGATCCATGTGAACCAAAAGTTGGTCTTTGATGATGGAATAGTTGGCGAAACTCATAGTTAAAGAGTGCATTCTTTTGTGGAGTGCACCCTTCATTAACAGTAACGAATGTTTTCCAAGCAAATTGGATATGGAGGTCGGGTAGTCACTATCAAACGACTTCCCTTCATTTTGCAGAATGAACCGGTTCGTATCGGGATCAGCAGAGAACACGGTCAGCTCACCAAACACGTGGGAGGTAAAAACCGAACCAAACCGCTTAACCCTCTCGTCCATGAACGGTTCAGGGTTTTCACTCTTGTATGCAGAAATTAACTGAAGAGTTTCGCCGATCAACGGCAAGCCAAGACTTGCCGGCGGTATCCGGACTCCGCGGTAGAGTGAACAACGGTAGATAATAAAGAAAAAGGACGAAAAGGCAAAGAAGCATACAAGATAAACAAGAATAGCCATGTGAAATCTGAAGGGACTGTGAAGAGGGTCAAGAACTGGTTGAATTACGTAGTATACACAAGTATATAAATTAGGGGGCTATGTGCGTGTGTATATATAAACATATAGAAAAGATATATACGTGGAGATTGAAGTAGGAAAGTGAATCATTGAAAGGGTAAGAGAAAGCACACGAAGGGCTCTGTATGATAGGAAATCCAATGAGAGAAGAGGCTTTTGGGATCATTGATGATCATTGTCGAGGGGAAATAAATGTTGATATTTTTATTGCTTTTCTGTCCGGCTATTTTGTACTATTTTTTGTTTTTTTTTGTTTTTGGTTAAAAAACCTGGTATTAATCAAAGGTAGGGTAACGATCTCAAACCATAAAAGAAGTAGACAAATGAGAATGTCGAGCTAACTCATGAGCTTTGACATTACAACGTCGGCGAAGCCAGCGTATTGAAACAATAGTATTACGCCTAAGAATATCTAAACAAACATCAATGATTTTACCAAAGTTAGATGAGTCTTCTCGAGATGATTGAAGAGCGGTATAAACTTCCTGAGTGTCCACGACAATAGGGCACTGTCCAGGCAGATGCAAGTCAACCCAAGCTAGAAGAGAACGACAGGCGAGAGCTCCAACTGTCTTAGGTTCTAACACACCAAAAAATGTACTTGAGAGAGCAAACTCAACAGTACCCGCACTGTTTTTAATTACTGCACCATAACCACTGCAGTGCATGTGGGGAAAAATAACTGCATCAATGAAGCAAACCCATCGCAATGAAGTGCTTATAGGTGAACCACTAGTGAGAGTGTCATCCAATTGATTAGAGCGGATTGCATACACAAGTAAAGATAGTGGACCTAAAAGAGAGAAAATTCAAACCAAACTCAGTCCAAATCTCGCTTGCTACATAGTAGCCCACAAACACTTGGAAGTAGTCTTCGTTACAACTACAGTGGCCACAGCCTGAGTCAATATCTATGGCTCGTCTAAAGATCTACTCTTTGGTAGGAAGAATACCCGTAAAAGTCACCACATAAAAGCTTGAACCTTTGGAGGGAGTGTGAGGTTCCACAAAAATGTCCATATATCTTCACGCTCGTCATAAGGACCTTTTTGGAGCATAAGGGCTTGGTAATAACCAGATTTGATAGTATAGGTACCCCACTTATCAAAATTGTAACATCCCGTTACCCATGTGAGGGCTAAAATTTTGAATTATGAGAATTTCTGAGAAATTAAGAAAAATGCACATCATGCATTATTAATTATGACATGCACATTTTTGTACCTTAATATGATTGTACATACATTCATGACATTTTCCGAGTATAATTGAGTTATTAATGTAATTAAAATGTGATTTGGCAATTTGGGTAATATTTCGGGTATTCCAAAATTTTTGGTGAATTTTTGGAAATTTGGTGTAAATTTTGGACTAAAGAAAAATATTGATTTATTGGCCAATTATAGAGTGACTCGTGGTGATTTTATATATATGACAAATGGCTAAATTGTATTGGAAATGTGGCAGCCTTGCATGTTGACACTTGGCCCATATGCTAAGTGTGTTGTTGGAGAGAAATTGCTAAGCTTGATAATATATCTTTGTGTTTTTGTTCTTCACCGGAACAACTCCTTTACAAAACTCTCATCTAGTTCGCCCACCGAAATTGCAAGCGTTGAACTTTTTATGCTATTCGTTCTCTCTCACCTGCTGGAAATTTTGTGGAACCATGTAAGTAGTTCCGATGATGTTTAGTTTCTGGTGTAAATATAAACATGCATGCATAGTTTTTCTTAAACTATAAGCTTGATTTTTGAGTTGTGTTTTGAGTGAGTTAGAAGAGTTGGTTGCAAGTTATTGGAGTTAATTGATGTCAGATTAAGTTTTGGAAAGATTACAGTAGAGTGAGAAAGTGGAAATCGGGAAAGACAAGTTTCTGTGATCGTACGTCGTGGCGTCCATTTTTGTTCTCGCCACGATGCATTCCTTTTTGTACATCGCGACGTGTACTTCACCCTTGAGCTCGTCGCAGCGACCGTTGCAAGAAAATCCTGAGAAAAACAGATTTCTGGGCTGCACGTCGCGACCTCATATTTTGTCCTCGTCGCAGTGAGGGTTCCCCCTTGACAGCTCAAACATGCTTTCGTATTTTGACCACAACTTTCTTTGTAGTTATCTAAATTGGGTGATTTTTGCTTCGTTGTAAACTAAAGACATAGGGCTACAAATTTTGTGAAGGAATTGAGTTTTAATTAGGTCTTTAAGATTTTCTGGTTGGAAGTTGAGGTAAGAATTCTGCTGGAACTTAAGAACAGTCTAAGATATTTTGAGGATATATCTTGGTATACTGATCCAAATTACATGGTTTTAGTCTAAGATAGAAACAATTTCATAACTTCATTTACAGAAGGAAGTTTTTTCTAACTTGGTCTTTGACCTTATCTGATTTAGTGTGGAAATTGACCTATGTGTGTATTAGAGGAAAAATCTAAAGTAGTCAATGAAGTTATGAAATTGTTTGACATTATTTGGTTCAATCCAATTGTAAATGTACATGGTATTAATGAGAGCTTTGATATCTGAATAATTTTTGATAAGGATCGCATTATTGTACCCGGAATTGTCATTGAACATACATTGTGCATACATTCTCTATATTGATGTGCATAAAAGAACACTTGTACATTTGTACAAAAATGTGATAATTGTGAATGTGCTTTGCCTATTTTAGAGGAACACATCGGACGCTAGTCGAACATTGCCATACCATCCAGGCAATAGCTTATTGGAGCGTACTGTGAGTAGACCTAGATGGTCTTACTTTCTTGTTTATCGTTACAAATTATGAATTGAGTGATTATTGAATTGTTATCTAGATGTGATTGTGTATGTTGATTTCCGGACAGGAGGTCCGATGAATATGAAAAATTGATTTGAAAATTGAAGTGTTACTTGAATTATGTGTATTCAATATGATGATCAACGTGTGCTAAATGGGATATTGAATTATGTGTACTCAATATGATGATCAATGTGTGCTAAATGGGATATTGAATTATGTGTATTCAATATGATGATCAATGTGTTCTAAATGGGATATTGAATTATGTGTATTCCATATGATGATCAATGTGTTCTAAATGGGAATTTGCATATGAATAATGATGTGATACAAGATTTGGTTGTTAAATG
>JANIHZ010000208.1:39608307-39626890 GCA_027478365.1 Erythroxylum rufum | reverse complement strand
TATATTACGATGTATATTCGGAGAGTCCTAATTATGAGAAGGTGATGATTTAAATTATGAGAAGACACCTTTAAGTCATTTACTCTCGGACTAATCTTCGCTTGAGCTGGGTAGGTCTTTTGTGGGAGGTAAAACTTTGATTCTAAATTTTAGACAACTACATACATAAAGGCAATTTAAACTCGCAACCTCACTTAAACCAGAAGAACCCTTACCGATTCATACGCGTGCTCAAATTGTCGAATTTTATATTTTCATAAGCACAATTGAAGAGAAAGACCCTGTAGAATCCACGTCTTGTCAGGTTGCACTTCAGCAGAAAAATGCGAATATAATTTGGAAATGTTTGATAGCTTCTCGCCTCAAATTTCTTACATTCCAGACACCAGCAAGCAACAACAACATAAAAAACAATACAAGAAGTGGAATACAAGAAACGTAAGAGGTAACATTATCTACCAAACGATTCTTAAGGTTTGCATTTGCTTGTTATCATAGATATATCTGGGCAATATGTGTTTTGATTTTCACCGCTGTTATATGTTTGATACAGGATTCGGTGTGAGGATCTTTGTGGGAGGAAATGGGGAGGCTGTTTGTGGTGAATCTGGAAGGGAATATCTATAGTTGCAAGCACTGTAAAACCCATCTTGCTCTTTCTGAAGATATTGTCTCCAAGGTGCTTTTGGCTGCCCTATGATTAATGGATTCTGCAGTTTTTTATGATAATGCGGTGGAATTGTCATCTGGGTGTTATTTGTCTGGTTGGTCTTTGGTGATTGCTGCTCTGATGAGACTCTTGATGAGTTGAATGGAATTTGATATGTTCATGCATAAATTTACTTTAGGGTGACCGGATGGAGAATTTTGTCAAGTGTTATTTCATTGAGGATGTTTTTGATCATTGTTTGTAATTACCCAACACTTCTTCTCGTCAATTGAAAAGTATGCTTTAGGTCAAATGGTAGTTCTCAGTTGTCTAATGTATGAATAATTCTACCTCGAGCATATTATATCCATCGGGCAGCTATGGAATTAATAGACATAACATGAATGCTTATTAGAATATCACTTATTTCAATTGCTAGATTATATTTTTTGTTATTTTTATCTATTATTGGTATTATAGCTCACTGTGGTTGGTGAATGCTCATCTTTTTGTTTGCTGCCTTCTGGGGCTTTTTTTTTTTTTTGTGTTTGATGATGGTTGGGCATTCTTTACCTTGCGATTGTAGGTATAAAGCTTTGTGTTTTATCCTTCTCCTACTATATTTTAGAGGTTAGACTACAATGATTGTGCTGAAATATTGACTTATTTCTAGATGCTTTGATGAGTCAAGTTATAATGGTTACCGGGATGATGGTTGTTTATTCTTTATTTGTAAGTGTGAGCATCACATTTTTTTCTTATAAACATAGTTTATCATGTATTAGTTCATGTGTAATACAGATACTACTATCTCTTGGTTCTTCTACATGCATGAACCTTTGTTCATGCCAATGTGGTCACTTTTCTTGTAATGCATTTTGAACTTATTGTCTAATCTTCATTTTTTTTGTAATGCACTATAATCTCTACATCATGCATGTTCATGTGTTGCTGTGAGGAATGTGCTATGAAGATGTAGGCTTCGTGTGTTGTAACAGACTCTATGATACTTGGATTTCCATACTCGTCATATTTTAACTTCCTGTTTTTTGTGTGTTCTTTGTTCAGTCTTTCCATTGTAGGCATGGACAAGCTTATCTCTTCAGTAAGGTGTAAGTGTTTCTTGGCTTGAGTAGTCCTTTCTATCATGTCAACAATAATGTCTAGACTCCATTGTATATACGACTAACAAGTCTATGACTAAAGGTGCAGATACTCTAATACTACGATGATCTGATAGTTTCTTTGACAAGCAATTTTTTCTATTCTTTAGTTAATTTTATCAGTTTACATTTGAAATTGACATGGCTTTCACGGGAATTTGATATGGGACAGGGATTTTGTAGAAAGATGGGTATTTAAGACGAAATTTTAATGGTGCCTTTTGAGAAATTAAACTTTGGTCAACACCTGTAATTTTCTACAATTTCGTAGTGCTCCACATGTTCCAAGTTGATTACATGATGCAGATGCTTTACTTGTTCATATTGGTAGTTCTTCTGCTCTAGCAAATTCCCATTTCATTTTGTTACAACATAAACATCTATCCATGAAGCCAAAAAGGAATAACTGGCATCCAATCATTATTCTCTTTGTGGCATTATATCCCTTCATGTATCTGACGCCCCAGTAGGAGAAAACTGATGAGTGTGGATAACTGCACATATCATATTTTTCTTTGTTTACATGGTCTACTGATAGAAAGGAGAAATTGGTTGTCTGTTAGCCAAACATTTATACAGGTCAACTTGGATTTTCAGCCCCTTGTTACTTAAGTTTGTTGAACTATCTTCCCTTGTTTGACAGAGTGAACACCTCTATGGGAAAACTAGAAGAGAGAATGATGATGACTGGGATGCATACAGTTGCTGATATATTTTGTGTTAGGTGTGGATCCATTGTGGGGTGGAAATATGTAAGATAATTAGGTTATAAAATTATTTTCTATGAAAGCTTTTGTTTTTACCTCTAGCTAATTAGATGGTTCTTGCAGGAAATTGCCCATGAAAAGGGCCAGAAGTACAAAGAAGGAAAATCTGTTCTTGAGCGGTCAGTAATGCACTTTTTATTTTTTTGAGAAAATAATGATTGTGGATATTCGATAGGTATTATTCAGCACACGGAACCCCCTGTTCCTAAAATGGTGTTCAACCTCTGCCAATTAATTTTGTCCACTCTTATATAAGTTTCATAAGATTAATTAGCATTGGTTAAAACTGATTAATAGAAATAGAAGATTTGGTCCATAAAGAGTAAGATTAATTGGTTTTTTTATTCTGAGCAGGTATAAGGTGTCTGGTCCTGATGGAAGCAATTATTGCATCAATTATGAACCTCATATTGGTGGAAGTGATGGAGATGATGTTTGATTAATTTTTTCTCAACTGTATATTCGTTCTCCTCCAGTGCTTGACTCTTGTAAACAATAGGACTGAAGTCCTCATTCTGACAGCTCTGCCAACTTGCTGTCACTATCTGATTCAAAAACATTTTCTAATTCAGTCCATCCTTACTTAAAGGTGTCGGCTTTTTGTTAATGCATCTACCAATCAGTGGGATCAGGGGTCTCTCTGTGGAAACCAAGCAACTTTTGCCGTTTGGTTAGGCCCAAGTTGTTTGCTTGCGACCTCAATGGTTAGGGAGAACAGAGTAAGGGTTTGTTTTTAATTCATGCTATTCAATCAACATAGCCAAACGCATTGAAGTTGATCAAACCAAACACAAAATAGGTGTTCTAATGTGTCGAAGCTGTTTAGCAGTTGTGGAGGCTATCTGATTATCACTTCCTGCATATTTTGCGGAGGGATTGTTAAAACTACTAGAGCCGAGAAATGGATAGCTACAAGACTATTAATACTAATATGAATATTAATAATAGACTTATAGTGTAATGGTTTGCCTCACATCTTTACCCACAGAAAGCGAACTTTGAAACGAAAGAAAAGGGAGATACGTTACTCTTGGTCATACGTAACACGATTACTTGGCACAGGGAAAGACGCAGAAGAAAAAGTCTTCAGATTCTCATACGCTAGCTAACTAGAAAAGCCTGTGTATTAATTTCTATCTTAGCATTAAGGAACAAAAAACAAGAGAGTAGAAAAATCAAACCAGGTCAATTGGATTGGGTAAACACTAGCTTCTAGGCCTATTGGAGTCCATTTTGATTGGGCTAACGATTTCAATATGGCCTTATGCTCACCATTTTCCCTCGTGCCCAGTAAGCTTCATTCCATACACATAAAAAAGAGAGTCATTATATCCTTTCTATACAAATATCATTTGAAATTTGAGACTGGGAAACCCCAACAAAGCGGACCAATGGATAGAGACAGAAGTAGACGCAAAGAAAGAGGCTTGCTTTCATATTTATATGAAATGTGTACATAGTTACATACATTAAGTGAAAAACATAAGTAAACGCATCCGAAGAAGTTTCCCTTTATTTCAACGTAAATGATAAGAATGTGCAGTCAATAACTTCTAAGATTAGGAAGATGGTGGAGATAAAAATGTCGCAAGTTCTCAATAGTCCACAAAATGAACAGATAATGCGCATCGGGAAGACATCTTGGAATGTTTCTTTTCAACCACTCAGAGTAAATGCGTTCTGTTGAGGACTGAAAAACCTCCCATGAAAAAGAATCACATCAACCATGTGAGTGGACATTGCGCTAAGACAGACTTCTGCACCCACCTGCTCGTTTATATCTATGCAGCTGAGCTTCCAAATAATTCCTTTCATTGGCATCCGATGCTCCATTCAAAATAGTCAATACTTCTGTAAATATTTTTTTTTTGGTGAATAAAATAGTCAATACTACTGTAAATATTGAATATTGCATCTAGCTAATCTAAATAAAAGTCAGTTAAGGTGAAAACAACTTTGATGCTGTAATATCCCATAAAGTTCCCTAAATTATAAAGTTCTAACTTATGCTGCAATTCAAAAAATCACTAGGATATTATACACCTTGTATCTAATGTTAGATATTTTCCCTATACAGTGGACAACAATTAATTGTAATTTTCGGTTTTTCAATAACTTATTGGTTAAGTTATATAATTTGATCTTAATAAAGATAATAAAGTGATCCAATAAATGATCTAGATTAATGAGCTGAAATTTAGGAGAAAAATAAACCCCGATTAGTGTGAACAGGGCTTATATTGAGCCTATGATGGGGAGACCCAATATGGATGCTATATAAAGAAGGTTAAGGTCTCCCGTAGTTACTGTAGCAAATCGTGAATATAAGGATACTCTGACCCATTTAGAGATTCACATATACAGAAAGCAACATAAAAGGCTTTAACGGGTCCTAGTGAGTAGAAGATCCCGTGAAGGTGGCGATGGATTCATGCTTGATTCGGCCTCAGAAAGCTCGTTTGAAGTTATGGAATCGAAATTAGGTATTTTCTGCATTTTTTTGTTTATTTCCCTTTCATGTTCGATCCGGAACACGTACTAAGACTCTTGTTACGTGTTGCACGTGGTATCAGAGCGATTCTGTGATCGGGTGGTTAAATGAAGATTTTTGGTTTTTTCTCCATAAGGTTTTCGGAGAATAAAGTTTCATTTTTGGTTTTTTCTTGCCCATTGTTGCTTGAAAGTGGTAAACATGTGTTTAGCCTTAGAAAATGGGTCGATAACGAGTCTCAAAGCTAAAAAATATGTCCCAAAACTCGTAAAAATTGCATTTTTTAGGCAACGCAGAGAAGCACCGTCAAGCACGTGTGATCTGCACTAGACACGTGGCACAGGATTAACCAAACGCATGTCTAGCGCATTTGACACACACGCCAACATTAGTGAGTCATGGCGTGTGCATGCACGCTCCAGATAGTCCCTCTTGTGTTGGACGCAGGCGCGTGGTGCGCACACATCACGCGCACACGCTGAAGTCATGTGACGTCAACAGTTGACGCATACACTGACATCTTCGGATGATGTCAGCACTAAAGTAGTATTGATGTCTTCCTGACGTCAGCCATACGAACAATAAAAAAAACTCAAAAATTTCATAATTCTAGTAGAGGTACTTTGGGTCATTTTGGCTCAGTTTTCGAGTTGGAAGAATTTATAAAGTGAGTTTTTTTTAAATTTCTAGATTTATTACATTAGTAATAAATTAAAGTTTAACTCGAGAAAAAGAAATAAGACGTTTTAAAGATCTATAAGACTAAAAGTTGAGAACTAATTGAAAGAAAGATAGTCAAATCTGACTGTGGAGGAGAGTATTATGGTAAACATGGTGTTTCAGGACATGAAAAGGTCCATTTGTCAAATGTATGGAATCGATTGAAATAGTGACTCAGTTCACCATGCCGAGTAGTCCTGAGCAAAATGTTGTGTTGCCAAAAGGTATAACCTCACCTTAAAGGATATGAAGAAGTCATGCAGAACATGAGTAACCTACTTAATTATTTGGAAAAGGTGGAAAACCTAGCCTTGCACACATTCATGTATGTGGCTGCCCTATTGAGGTACATTGATATAATCCTTATAATAGTAAATTGCAAGCTTGTTCAACTTGTTGCTATTTGATATAAGATATCCCAACCACTTTAAAGGCTATAGATTTTGCTGTAGAGGAGGGGAAAAACAGTAGAATCACAAATAACTAAGTTTATAGAATACGATGTCTATAATGGTAGTGGGCCATCTCCCCGAGTGGTAATAGTGGTTTTTATTCATTATAAAATTGTGTTTCCTCCTATTCATATATGATTTTATTTCCAAAAATCAATTGACCCCTCAGATGATAACAGGACGAATACTATAGTTATTTCATATCCGCCACTTATACGGTTAGGTTTAGTGGATCTAGGTCTAAGTACCATTCCTGTATAAGAACAGGAACCCATATCTGAATAAACAAATGTTCCTAAGGTACAAGAACCAATGCAGTTGAATATATTCACCAGAGTAAGATGACCTGCCATCTCATCTGATTACATAGTCTATTTAGGTGAATAAGACTATGACATAAGACATATTGTGGATCTAGTTACTTTTGCAAAAGTTGTTTCTAGACCCATGCAATTTTATGGAGGGATGCAATGAAGGACGCGATGCAATCCATGAAGTATAATAAAGTATGAGAGCTAGATGATTTGTTGTAGAATTAAAAACTTGTCAGTTGTAAATGAGTTTAAAAGACCAAAAGGATTTCTTGATAGAGTTCAATGATTTAAGGCTTGCTTAGTTGCCAGATGGTTCACTCAGAGAGAAAGGTTTGACTTTAATGTTACCTTATCTCCCGTATACTTGAAGGATACATTTTAAGTAATTATGGTAATTGTATCTCATGATGATATAGAGTTACATTAGATGACTATCAAAATCAGTTTCTTTAATAACGACCTATATGAAGAAGTTTATATGGTACAACCTGATGGATTTCAGGATCCAGATAGAACTGACATGGTTGTACGTTAAGCAACTCAATATATGGTTTTCATCAAACCTCCCAAAAGTGGTACCTTATATTTGATAAGGTTTTAACCTCTTTCGGCTTCATGGAAAATAAAGTTGAAAGATGCTTGTACTATAAAGTCAGGGGGAGCAAAGTTATCTTCCTATTATTGCATGTGGATGATATACCCCTCATATCGAATGACTTGACCATATTGTATGAGGTTAAGCAAATTTTGGCCAAGTATTACGATATGAAAGACCTTAGTGAAGCATCTTTTGTCCTAGGTATGCAGATTTATCAAGACAAATCTCAACACTCATTAGGCCTCTTATAGAGTGCATACATTAAGTAAATATTACAAAGGTTTAATATAGTTGACAGTAAACCTGTTGTAGCACCAAGCTCTTATAGTGAGAGATTACCTTTGGCATAATGTCCAAAGAATAAAGTAAAGAGAGAGAGGCTATGAGGAATGTTCCTTGTTCTGGTGCAGTTGGTAGCCTGAAGTATGCCTAGATGTCCATTAGGTTGGACATTACGTTTGTTGTTAGACTGTTAGGTCGACGCCTAGCTAACCTAGGCATAAACCATTATAATGCAGTCAAGCGAGTGTTGAGATATTTAAAGGGAGACAAGGATTATATGTTAACATATAGAAAAGTCAAAAGACTAAACCTCGTAAGGAATCCAGATTCAAATTTTAGCTATATGCCAGAAGATAGGAAGTTTATATCAGGATAAAGCTTTAAGTTTGCAGATGGTACAATATTGTGGAAGAATGTCAAGTAGACACCAATGACTTCCTCAACCATGCATGCAAAGTTTGTAGCATGCTAAAAGCCTACTTCGTAGATGGTTTGGCTCAAAAACTTGATTTTTGAGTTGTCTGTGATTAATTTAGAGACTAGACCTATTCGATTTTATTGTGATAATCTTGTTGCTGTGTTGTTAAGGAACAACAATAACGATATCACATAATCTTAGCATTTGAAGGTCAAATATTTGACCATAAAGGAGTTGATATAGAAAAGGTAACATTAAGGTGGAACATTTGAGAACTAAGGAAGAGTTAACCAATCGTTTTACTAAAGGACTTCACCTACATGTGTTTGAAAAACATGTATACAGTATGGGTGTAATGTAGTCCTTAGAAACTATTAGTTAGAGGTCATTATTTTTGCTCCATGTGCATTTGTACATTCATACATTTTGATGTGTTATGACAGTATAATGGTTCATTAATAAAGATGATCATTGTTTATCCACAGTACTACTGGTTATCATACATAGTCATAATAAATGTGAAAGTTTAAAGATTTATGTCGATCTTAAGCATTTTAAAGGTCATTGGGCATGTATAAATATTGACCTTGAGCTTATGTCTTTAGGACATATACAGTTTCATATGTATATCCATGGATTTTTAACATGACATAAAGGTTATCTATTGTAGTTTAGCATTTAGTTAGAAAACATAAATATTTTCTTTAATGTAGTTTTGCATTTAGTGAGAGAAAACAAAATTTCTCTAATGCAATTTAGCATAAAGTTTAGAGAAATTGAGATCTACAAACAAGAAGATGATACATATCAGATTATACATGTATTATCTGAGTTTGCCACACTCCATTTTCTTATTTATGCTAGGGAGATATTAGATAGTCGTGATTATATTGGACCTATATCACACGTGACATATATGTTTGATATTTTTAGTATCACAAGCCTTGTAGGACGAAATGATAGACATTTATTATCTTTGGATCAAATGTTTTGTTTTTAAACTTGATCGATCAATACAGTAGTGTGACTTAACTGAATTTTTTAACTTGAGTCAATAACGCAATTAATTATTATCCAAGGAGGAAAATGTTAGATATTTTCCCTATATGGAGGACAACAATTAATTGTAATTTTCGGTTTTTCAATAACTTATCAGTTAAGTTACGTAATTTGATCCAGACAAAGATAATAAAGTGACCCAATAAATGCTCTGGATTAATGGGTCGAACTCTATGAGGAAAATGAACCAGGATTAGTGTGGACAAAACTCATATTGAGCCTATAATAGGAAGGCCTGATATGATGTTACATAAAGAAGGTTAACGTCTTCTGTAGCTGTTGTAACAAATCATGAACGTAAAGATACTCTAACCCATTTAGAGGTTTACGTATACAAAAAGCTACAGAAAGGCTTTAACACGTCCTGATGAGTAGATCCCATGAAGGTAGAGGTGGATTTGCGATTGATTACGCCTCAAAAAGCTTGTTTGAAGTTATAGAACTGAAATCAATTATTTTATACATTTCTTTGTTTATTTCCCTTTTACGTTTGATCTGGAACATGTACTAAGGTTTTTGTTACGTGTTGCATCTAATACCCCAATTAAAATTACCAGCTACATATTTTTTCCAGCTTATGCGGTTTCTGACCACTGATTCTCAATTTGATTCATCACCAGAGCTTTCAAATTCCAAGTTCATCATTCCTTCATCCTCATTGGCAGCAATTTCGTTCCTTTCTCATCATAAATGTCATCATGTCCCATTCCTATCACATTTTCAACAATTTGAGGACTTAATGACTGCATTTTTCAAATCCGATAACACAACATATGGCCCTCCTATCAACCATAGGCTTTGCAATTTCAAATGAAACTCACCTGGAGAAAATGTTACTGGCTCATCAGACTTTAATAACAAGAATAACATTATACTTTCAATATTTTAAGGCAAGTAATACAACATAGATTAATCCATGAACTGCCAAATGGTTAGACCTCAAAAATCAAACTGGTTTTCATTTAGAAAATGGATTAGCCGCAAGTGTACTGAACATATAGACGAAACTGATTAATGGCAAACCCAATTTCTTTTTAAGGTGCTTCATTTATTTCCGATTGAAATAGTTAAGGCCAGGCAAATCCAACTAACATGAAACTAGATGTCAGAAGAAACTTACTGATAATGGAAAGGACAGAGAACCTCAAATGACCATATGCAGCTTCATATGTCATTTGTTGACAAGAGTGAATATAATAACCGAGACAACAATACTGGGGACTAGGACAATGAACCTGATTCTCTTTAACCCTGAATACTTGCATGGTGATAGAAAGGCAAAGTCTAGATCCCACAAGAAGTATTTACTAGATAAACAATTAGGACAAATATCTCTTACGCCAACAGTAGTTAGCCGACCATCAATCAAATACTGCTGATGAAAAGATCCAAAGCCATAAGAAGGAACTCTATCTCTATCATCACCGGATATTGAGACAGGTACTGATGGACTATCAACCAGAAACCTTCTGTATGAGCTTTCCGTAACATGATTCGATGTATCATTATGGATTTTCATCTAATTTCATAGACAGCTCACACTCTTTTAGATCAAAGCTAGACTCCACATTTTACCTTGAGAATGTCTGGTGACCTTCCTCAAACATCAGCCTCTTCTTTTATATGATGTGGAAAATTCTTCACAACCAGTAACAATTCGAGTACTAATGCTAGAAACAGTTTGTGTTCCTGTGGAATAGAAATTTAAGTGTCAATTGCAAGCTCTTATTATTATACCATTAGTTTCAGACATATGATGCAAGGCATTAGCTAACTATTTTGCAATGATTTTGGCGAGTTTCATCTCCTGCACTTTGTCTAGAATTCTTATCATATAGTCCTCTGTATTGATTTATATCCTGCAGTCAATCGATTGGTTAGAATTTAGTGAACAAAATAATTTAAACACATTCTTTATTTTTACATATTCAGATGTTTATGATAAAGTTCATGAGATAAATAAATATTACAGATAAAATTATTATGAGATTCATATTACATTTATGTATTATACTTAAGTTGTTCCTAATCATTGTTTTATTGAAATTGAATATTAATAGAGCATAAAAAGACTAGCACAAGATATGTTTTTCCTATGAAGGAAATAGTCGATCTTATAGACTAAAGTATAGAGATACTTAAACAAACATGTGGATACCTGTTAGAGAACAAGTTTATTAAACTGACCCTACATGAGAAATCCATTTAGAACATTACTTGTATGTTTATGAACATTCTCATTGTGATTATTGTATATGTGATTCTTTGACTTGAGATCTCTAAAGTTATCTTGTATAGGGATTGTTTTGTTTTGATACTACTTACGAACTATTCTAGTCAAGGGTAGCTTAGTCGGTAGTCATTAGATATAGCATGAATTATATAGAGGTAGTTGAGTGATCAATATAAGATTCATCATCCTAAAGTAATTAGGGAGAATATTTAATTGTTCTTTCTAAAAATTGATTTGAAAAATCCTTGGCTAAGGTAGAATGATGCTTTGTAAATTGTTTATAATTGTTATTAATAGAATCAATTAGCAATGGTGAAGAATTAACATAATTGGACTCAGATAAGATGGACATTAATTATATGCTTTATCTCTAATTGGAACATTATATAATGAAAAGAATGAATTATACGAAAAAGATCAGACATGAAAAGGTTAGTCAAAACTACTTTGATATTCCTAAATATTTGGATGGTTATAATGTGTTGATAGACGCTAATCTTGATATTTGGATATAAATCATTAATTAGAGATTAAAGATAAATTAAAGGAGTTTAATTTATCTAATCCTCTATATGATTTTGTGTTATAATTTATATCTATTGCCAATATATTTGGGAACCTAATAGATCACATATAAAGAATAAGTTGAAGAAAAAAGGATATTTTGATCATTTACCTAAAAAAAAGATATTTGATCAAGTTTGAGTTGATTGTAAAGTTTGAGAAACTCTACAATTAAATATAAGATATTAGATCTTATTTGAGCTTAATTGGTACTTAATTATAATTATTTGTAATTTTAATTAAAGTTTAATTGCAATTAGAATTTAATGACAGATAAATTACTATAATGTCTAAAACCTAGTATAAATAGGCTCAAGCTTTAAGAGAGCTAACACTCCTTGCCTAACCTTCCTTATAATAGTTATAGAGTTCTCTCATCACGTTCTATGGATATCATTAAAAACCGAACACTTATTAACTACGATGGTTAAGATAACCCAATGTTAGAAACAACTCGAGGGAAGCAATAAAAAGGATCAAGCTTTAAAATAAAATATGAATTAAAATTCATGTTTTATTATGATTCACGCGTTAATCATTTTAGAGAATTATAAGTGATTTTAGCTTTCAAAAACTAAAAACAAGAAGGTTTCGTAATTATTCTGTTACAAACGAGATCAGATCCTGACACAATTTCCCAACATTAGTATCAAAGTTGACTTTTAATTCTATAATTTGATTAAATTTGCTTGATTGTTGTTATTGATTTGATTAAAAAAGCTTAAAATATTAATTAATTAGTGAATATGTCGAATATAGATTAAGGTTTTTCCTTGGTTAACGATACAAAGCCTCATATGCTTTGTTCTTGATTATGAAAATTCAAACACACACATGCCTTGTCTTTTTTTTCTCTGGAAATTAGCTAGAAAAACTAAGGTTATTTTCTTGTTTAATGAAATCTAAAAGTCAATCTACCTTGCTTAACCCTAACTTTAAAGTTTTTGGAAACTTTTGTGTGATAAGATGTTATGTTGATATATTAATTGGAATTATCTCTTTTGTTTTGGATTTTTTGGGTGGTTAAAGAGGAAAAATAATGTTTGTTTTGTTTTAAAAGATGAAAAGTGGAGATTGTATCAAATCGAGACATTATTGGTGAAAATCATGAATTTTGAAAAAAGTAGACAGATTATTACAGTGGATAAAGGTGAGATCACGCCTAATGACAACTTCACTTGAAGTTAGAGTTTAATTAGGAACTTCTTTCCATCCCTATTATGTAGGGATTTTGATTTCTTTTAGATAAGAATCTTTGCAAGATAAGATTAGACGAGGTTTAGAGTAGGAAAACAATAGAAAGAAACGTCTCCCACCTCTCTCTACACTCTCTTTTCATTTTGTTCTTAGTTTTCTCTCAATCTTTCAATTTTCCTTTATCTTTGGTGTTGAAACTTAAGCTCAGTGGGGTTAAACTTAATAATTATAATTCAAGGGGATACAAAACTCTAGTTGTAACCTTGTGAGGTTTTGTTCTAAACTTTTATTCATGTTTTAATTTAAGTATTTCTTGTTTTGAGTTCTTATATTTCATGAATGATTAATATTAATTGATCTGACAAATTAATTTTATGTTAATTATTCTATAGTTATCCATGAATTTAGTGATCCTTAATTTTCATAAAGAATTGGTACAAGTAGCAAATATGTTATTTATGAATTTCCATATTAACTTATGATAAATAAGAGAACCAAGTTGAATAGTTGCAACTATCTCAATTATTGAATTTAGGATTTAGTCTTTTTCACTAAGCTTATTGCTATCATTTAATTGATATTGAATGTTATCATACCCATTGATGGTAAGTTTTGGTTGGATGTTGGGTTTGAACCAATTAATTTAGGAAATTTTGAGACTTATTATAACTATCCTAATATGTTTCGGACTAATTGCTTGAATGGTAAAAAATATTCTTTTTAGACCAAAGATCAATTCTGCAATTAGATGAGATCTTGCCCTCGAATCAGAGTGGAGTGCTATTGAATTTCTCTCTTGTTTATATATTAAGTTGATTTATTTTGATTCTTTATTACTTTATTTTGATTCCTTGGCCCAAAGCGGACAATATCTGTAAGCGGGTGATATGGGATATTACAAGTGGTATCAGAGCTAGGTTACCTGAACCATTGTGCCAGTTAGGTTGGACCCCAAAGAGGGCTGGGCCCTAAGGGGGTGGAGAGTGTGAAATTCCACATCGGTTGGAGAGGGGAACGAAGTATGCCTTATAAGGGTACAGATACCTCTCCTTTACAGACACGTTTTCTATAGCCTAATGCACTGGATCCCATCGGAACTCCGAGATTAAATATGCTTGGGCGAGAGTAGTTTTAGGATGGATGACCTCCTGGGAAGGCCTTGGGAAAAGAAAAACCGTAAGGGCTTGGCTGGGCCAAGGCCCAAAGCGGACAATATGTAAGCGGGCGATCTGGGATGTTAAAATCTATGTCCATGAGAAGGCCAGAGAATTCTTGAATCTCACACAGAGGGACATGAGTGTGAGTGAGTATGAGCTAAAGTTCACCCAGCTTTCACGGTATGCGACCAACATTGTTACGAATGAGGAGGATATGTGCCGCAAGTTTGAGGGAGGACTTCATTTAGGGATCAAGGAGAAGGTGTTGATCCATAACTTCTGTGACTACTAGTTATTAGTAAATGATGTACTCCAAGCAGAGAAATTGGAGAATATAAAATATGAAGTGAATAAGAAGAGGAAGAACCAGGAATAGTCTTCCAAGAAGGGAATGAGTGCTCCAATGTCTGAGAGAAATGTGTGGAGTTTTCACACGCAGAATGAAGTGGGAAGTAGTGACTCCGCCAATAACAAGCAAACTAAGGCAACTTCAGTGCAAGCCTTAACTGTAGGAGGAAATAGAAGGATGGATAGGAGTAGCTACACAAACCCCTAGTGTGAGCATTGTGGGAAATTTCACAGAGGAGAGTGCTTCAAGTTATTTGGAGCATGTTTTCGATGCGGAGAGAAGGGACATATGGTTAAGGAATGTCCCCAGACACTAAGACAGGATGGGTTATAGATGCAAGCCCCAAGGAGAGCTGAAACAGTAGGAACCAGGCCAGCCACTGGGGTGGGAATTTTTATAGCAACAAGGAAAGTTATTCCTCCATGAAGGCCAAGGGGTCAAGTACAGGCAACGGTGTTTGCCATGACTAGGAAGGAAGCTGCAACCATACCTGAAGTTGTCACGAGTATGACTCAGTTATTTAATTCTGAAGTATTCTTGATTGATTCTGGCTCCACGCATTCATTTGTTTTTGCAAGCATAATTTTACATGATGTTAATCTAGTTCCATTAGATAGTCCATTGATTGTTAGTACTCTCTTAGGAAGGAAGGTGATAATAAGTCAAGCATATAGAGACTGTGAACTTTTTATTGATGGTACTAGACAGGTAGTGGACTTAATGCCCCTAGATTTGAAAGGCCTAGATGTGATACTGGGAATGAATGCCATGAAAAAATATTGCACAAAGTTAGATTGTAGCCTCAAGGAGGTAAAGTTTGATCTTGGAAATGGTGAGAAGGTGATTTTTAGAGGAGACCGAAGAACACCATAACCCATAATTGTTTCAGCTTTGCTAGCTGACAGGATTATAAGAAAAAGGTGTGAAGCCTTTTTGACACACATCGTGGACACTGATATGAATGAAGGGAAATTAAAGGATTTTTCAATCGTGAGGAAATTTTCAGACGTGTTTCTAGAAGACTTACCTGGTTTGCCACTGGTAAGGGAAATTGAGTTTGCCATCGACTTGATTTCTAGTACTACACCCATTTCTATACCACCGTATAGAATGGCTCTAGCTGAACTAAAAGAGCTCAAGGAACAGTTGGAAGAACTGTTGGAGAAGGGGTATATAAGGTCAAGTTTGTCACCATAAGGAGCACCTGTTCTGTTTGTTAAGAAGAAGGATGGAACATGGCACTTGTGCATTGATTACCAAAGACTTAACAAGGTGACTGTTAAGAACAAGTATCCTCTACCCCAGATTGATGATCTGTTTGACCAGTTACAGGGAGCAAAGGTCTTCTCCAAGATTGATCTCAGGTCAGGCTATCATTAGCTTAGAATCAGAGAGTCTGATGTAAACAAAACAGCCTTTAGGACTCGTTATGGGCATTATGAGTTCCTAGTCATGTCATTCGGACTGACCAATGCCCTAGTTGTGTTCATGGATCTTGTGAATAGGGTCTTCAAGAAGTATCTGGATCAGTTTGTCATAGTATTTATCGATGACATTCTGCTTTATTCCAAGAGTGAAGATGAACATGAGGAACATCTCAGGATAGTGTTGCAAACACTGAGGGAGAAGGAGCTTTATGCTAAGTTCAACAAGTGTGAGTTTTGGCTTCATAGGGTGGTATTCGTTGGACATATAATTTCGGAGGATAGGGTGCATGTTGATCCGAAGAAAGTTGAAGCAGTGGTAAACTGGCATTCACTGAAGACAGTGGCAGAAGTGAGAAGTTTTCTAGGTCTAGTAGGGTATTATAGGAGGTTTGTAGAAGGATTTTCTATGATAGTTGCTCCAATGACCAAGTTATTGAGGAAGAATTAGAAGGTTATCTGGAGTGATGGATGTTAGAAGAGCTTTGAGGAGTTTAAGCACAGATTGACAAGTGCTCCAATCCTGACATTGCCTATGGGAGATGAGGGTTATATAATTTATAGTGATGCTTCAAGAAAGGTTTTGGGTTGTGTGTTGATGCAAGGAGAAAGGTAATAGCTTGTGACTCACAACAACTAAAGCCTTATGAATTGAATTACCCGACTCATGATCTAGAATTAGCAGCAGTAATCTTTTCCTTGAAAATTTAGAAACATTATCTGTATAAAGTTCAGACGAAGATTTTTACAGATCATAAAAGTCTCAAGTATTTGTTGAGCAAAAAAAACTGAATTTGAGATAGAGAAGATGGTTAGAGCTACTTAAGGATTATGATTTTTTGATTAAGTATCATCTAGGAAAGGCAAATGTAGTGGCGGATGCCTTAAGTAGGAAATATTCCATTGCCCACGTTCAGATAATTTATTTGCCTTTATTGGAAGATATGGCTAAGCTTAGGATAAGCTTGAAACAGGAGGAACCTGATTGTATTATTGTTAATTTTAGAGTGAAACTAATACTCAAGGAGAAAGTAAAGGAATTAAAAGCACAGGATGCAGAATTGAACAAGCTCCAGGAAGAAATTAAGAATGGCAAGAAATCTAAAGTGATAGTGAGGGATGCTGGACTCATGGTTGTAGGAAACAGACTTTGTATTCCAAATGTCAAGGAAGTAAAGGTTGAAATACTGGATAAGGCATACAATGCACCTTATGGCATGCACCCAAGTAGCACCAAGATGTACAGAGATCTGAAAGGGCATTTCTGGTGAAAAGGCATGAAGAGAGATGTAGCAGAATATGTGGGCAAGTGTCTAGTGTGTTAGCAAGTCAAGGCTGAGCACCAGGCACCTTCTGGCAAGTTAAGGCCATTGTCCATTCCTGAGTGGAAGTGGCAAAGGATAACCATGGATTTTCTGATGGATTTGCCCAAGACTAGTAAGAAGCATGATGCCATATGGGTTATTGTTGAACGTTTGACGAAATCAGCCCTTTTTTTGGCGATTAAATAGTCTAATTCTTTACATGTGCTAGCAAAGAAGTATATTGATGAGATAGTGAGACTGCATGGGATTCCGGACTCTATAGTTTCTAACAGAGATCCTTGGTTTACTTCGAGATTTTGGAGAAGTATACAAGAAGCTTTTGGGACCAAGTTGAATTTTAGCATTGCTTTTCATCCCCAAACAGATGGTCAATCTGAAAAGACCATTCGAACTATTGAAGGAATGCTCAGGGCATGTGTGATGGATTTCAAAAGCGCTTGCCATTGGTTGAATTTGCTTACAATAATTCATACCACTAAAGTATTCAGATGGCTCCTTATGAAACACTGTATGAAAGGAGATGTAGAACTCCTATATACTGGGATGAGGAAGGTGAAAGGAGATTAATCAGACCAGAGTTACTCCAAATGATAGTTGACAAGGTCAATCTAGTTAAGCAGAGGCTTAAAGCAGCTCAAGATAGAATAAAAAGCTATACTGATGCGCATCAGAAGGAAATGGAGTATGAAGTCGGTGAGAAAGTCTTTCTTAAGACGTCTCCTTGGAAAGGAGTCATGAGGTTTGACAAGAAGGGTAAGTTAAGCCCGAGATATGTGGGTCCTTATGAGATTGTTAACAGGATTGGAAGAATTGTCAGAGATACATGGTGTCTTTCATGTTTCCATATTAAGGAGGTATAGATTGGATCCCTCTCACATCATTCAAACCACTGAGATTCAGCTGAAAGATGATCTGACTTATGAGGAGACCCCAGTGGAGATTTTAGACACCAAGGAAAAGGTCCTCAGGAACAAAACGGTTCAGCTAGTTAAAGCCTGTGGAAAAACCATTCTACTGAAGAGGCCACGTGGGAGCCCTTGGAAGCCATGAGGGAGAAGTATCCACAACTCTTCAATGAATCAGGTAATAATTTCAAGGACGAAATCCTTTTAAGAGGAGGAGAAATGTTGGGCCTCGAATTTTTTATTTATTTATTAAGCATGATTTAAAATAATTTTTGATGTTTTAATAGATTAATTATTTTTGGAGTTATTTATTATGTCAAAGTTAGTAGGATTTATTGCATAGGTTAATGGAATTAAAATGTTAAGGTAATAAGACTGTTCAAGGGTATTTTTGGCAAGACACTTAAGGATAAAGACCATAAGGGATATAAGGAAGGGTAAAATGGACATTTTACAATCATTAAGGGTAAAAAGGGAAGAAGAATTGTTGTCTTGCATTTGAAGAAGAGAGAAAAC